>RJWJ010000769.1:142943-179417 GCA_004363605.1 Indri indri | reverse complement strand
AGCTTTGTACAGAAGCAGATAGCGTTCATTAACATGATTTCACTATATCATTATATTTATTAGAGGATGGCACTGGCCTTAAGTATCTTTTGGGGAGGCTACGTGATATAAAGCAGGTGTCCAGGGAACAAAGGCGGGCAGTGAAGTCAGGGTTACAGTGACACAGAGTTATGGGAACTATTTGCTCCACCGCACCCTGGAGCCAGAACATAGACGAAAAACCGATTACATTCTTAAGCAAGCGAATTCACAGAAGCAGATGGCAATCATTAATCAGACAAATCAATCAAGCAATCCTTTTATCTGGCTATATAACTATGATTTAAATCTTAATTTATCAAGAATAAACCATCATTTGTAAACCACCACAGGATTAGGTGAGACAATGTATGTGAAAATGTCCCACAATCATTTGCATGTGAAACCATGTCATGTAAAGAGTGAAAGAACTGCGTATGTTTCAAAAAATAATCCTTAACCCTTCTCCCCTGCAGCAACTTTTTGTTTTTTGCAATGACACTTAAGGGATGAGTCACATGTAAGACATACTCTCCCATGGGAGTATCTGGATATCGACCCAAAAAATTGCTAAACTTATGTAAGGAAGAAAAGCACCATGCTAATTCATAATTGCGCCGGCTTCATAATCACAGCGTACAAGCTGTGACACCGCCCCTTTCTCTCCCCTTCAGGAAAGCAAGTGTATGAGGTAATGTCACTGCAGGGATGATTTTGAAACCACTCAAATTTCCATGTAAAACTAACTAAACTTTTCTCAAATCTTGCTACTTCTGCTCATTGCTAGAATTTACTTGCAATTATAACTGGTCTCGAACTTTGTAATTGAGATGGGCGGTTCACTGCAGTCTCTGAAGGGAGACGTTCCCTCTGCAAGGCCCCCCAGGGCAGGGCCAGGACCCTTAAGGATGGAGGAGAGTCCCGGGACAGCAGACCCAGCTCAGTAAGCGCTGTCCCACAGCGAGTGGGGCTGCCTTGCAGGGCAGTGAGCTCACCTCATTCATATACTCACTCCTGCTCGGTGCTAGGCACTGGGGGCACGGAGGATTGGGCACAGCAACCCCAGGACCTTACAGTCTAGGGGGAGAGACAGACTAGTCAACAGACAACTGGAACACAGTGTGCTAAGTACTGGGATCAAAGGCACTGGGGACTTGGGAGGCGGACTCTGGCTCAGAAAGGAAGCTAGCTGGCAGTCAGGAAGGCACCGGGAGGATTTGGCCCGGAGCTAAATGTCGGACAAATTTTAAATTGCCGGGAGGAGCCAGGAGGAGCTGCAGAGGGGCGAATGTTACAGGTAAGGAAGCAGCATGTGCGAGGGCTCGGAGCGGTACAGCACGGAGAGTTTGGAGAGTGGTGAGAGGTTCGGACCGGACAGCAGAGGTGGTGGGGGCAGGGAGGGAGAACGGAGTTGGGGGCGGCGGTGGGGGGGTTGGATCTCAGTGAGACATTCAGGTTGTATGCCAGAGACGACGGGGGAGCCCAGTGAATGGTTTCGGCAGGAGGGTGCTTTGGACGGAGAGTATTTTAGAAGCATCGAATTGGAGCGGGTGGGGGAGAGGTATCAGGGATTCACACAGCGGCAGCACACGGAATGGACTGGAGAAGGGACTTCTGGACACAGGCAGACGTGCTCTGCGGTAGCGGTAGGGATAAAGGAGCAGGAACAGAACACTGTTTAGAAGGAAAGACTGACACGACTTGGTGACTGATGGGGTGACGGTGGAGAGGACAAAGGAGAACTTGGGGTGAAAGATAGCGCTCACATTTCGCAATGGAAATGTGCTCACGTTGGGGCTTGTTGAATTTATGGTGCCTGTGGGACACTGGAGAGGAGATAGCAAGTGGGCAGCTGGATAGGGAACTTTAGGGCTAGCGACGGGGTCTGGTGTGAGAGACAGATGGGGGTGGGCATCAGCCCTGTGAGCAGCGACCTTGCCCCCTGGAGAGTGGGTGGAGAGAAGCCACAGAACTCTGGGGACACCAACGTGGCGGAGGTGGGCAGGGGAACAGGAGCCACGCTCTGACCCCACTGAGGCTATGTGGGGTCAGATTTGGACTGTGACGTAGGAGTCCATGCTGGATGTCTTCCCTTTGGCCTCCAGACCCACTCCCACCCTTCCCCGCCCACTCCTCCCCGCTGGGGGAAGCTGATGTTCCACAGCACCTGCAGGCTTCCTTGCCCTCGGGCTTCCTGCCGATCGGGAGGGAAGAGAGTGGAGCTGTGGTCTTTATTCCCCAGCTCCCTTCCTGTGGGGTCTCTTCAGGTTGGTTATGTCCCTTAAGGGAAGGTCACAGCTCCTGCCAAGAGTCCTGTGCGCACACTCTCTCCTTCCAGTTTTCCTCACTCCGACAGGCTCAGGGCGCCTCAGGGTTCCTGTGTACTGGGCTGTCCCTTGTGGTCTCCCTCCCGTCTTTCTGAGCCTTGGACAATGGTCCCTTTATTAAACTGTCCACAAACCACCCCGTCCATGCCCTCTCTTCCCCCCTGGGACACTGACGATACATCCCCAGATGCTGTGGGTTTCTCCTCACTGATGGGACTGGGCAGAAACAGAAGTGGGGAAGAACCAGCACAGAGGTGGGGCAGCCAACGTCTGACAGGCGCGAGGGCCTCTCTGTGCCAGGCCCTTTGCACACCCGACTTGATCTCACGCTCCCAAGAAGCCTGTGTGTCAGTTCTGGCACACTAAGAAGCGGAGGGATTGGACGTGGGATGACATGTGTGTGAAATGTATGGGGGGTACCCCTGTGGAAGAGGAAGGGGAGGAAGCAGGAGTGTGCAGGGACAGCCTTCAGAGCACAGTGCAGGCCCGATACCAGCGACAGGAGACAGAGAAGGAGGCTTGGGGTGGGAGAGCTGCGGTGTGACCCAGAGAAAATGTCAGCCGGGCTGGTGGGCAGTCCTCAAGCAAAGGTTGCCATTGGAGGTGTCCTGTGTCCTGCAGGAATGGGCCATCCCTGATATCCCCACCACGCTTAGGCACTGGCTGGGGCAGCTTGGGGGAAGTGTAGCCTCCCCACAAATACCCAGGGGCAGCCGCTGAGATAGTCACATTCCCTACACCAAGTATTCTTCAAGTAGATCTGAGCGATGCACCTCTACGGGCCACCTTGGCCTGTGAAGACACCCCTGATTCATAGCTGGGCAGTAGACACTAGCGCCAGCACTGAACTCTGGTCTGCCCCCCAGAAACAGGTCAGCTGTTACAACTTGTATCACCCTCCCTCCTCCAGGTACCGGAAACTCGCCCTTAAGAACCACCCGTTGAGGTCGAATGAGCCATCTTCAGCAGAGACATTCAAGCAGATAGCAGAGGCCTACGACGTGCTGAGTGACCGTGAGTGACTGTGGGGCTGAGCAGGAGGGGTCACTCCAGGAGATCTCTGTTGCCCACCCTTCTGTTAACATTGTTTCTTAAGTCTCTAAACAGCTGGGTTTTCTGAGGAGGCCTCACAGAGAGCAAACATCCTCTTCCCTGCCTAGAACCTAGACAAACAGAGAAAACAGTAAAGAATTGCCTTTCTCAGTAGACGCAAGTTGGAGGACGTGGCGTGTGGGGTCCAGGATTCGGCGGAGGTGCTCACCCAGTCAGGGCATTGCAGGAGCTGGGCTGTTCCCCATCCCCTGCCCATGCCCTGCAGGGCCGGAACCTTCTTGGGAGGGGTGGAGTGAGATGCCTTCTCCGGAGGGGAAGAAGGCGAAGCTGGGCAGGCACCGTCCTTCCCAGACTCCCCCAGTGCTTGAGTCTCCGTCTCCCCAAGGCCAGCAGGAGTAGGAAGGGGCAGAGAAAGGCCGGGAGTGGTTAGATGTCTCTTCTGTGGAAACCAGCAGAGTGGGTCCACAAACCGCAAAGCCCATGCCATCTCTTGGCATCACCCACCCCAACGCTGGGCAGTGGCCGGGGGGCTTTCCTGAGGGCTTGTCCTGGAGACTGTAATCTCGGCTCCTGTGTAGAAGTACAGCTAGATCACTAAGGTTTCTCCAGCCCCGAGTTTTCAGGATTTCAGAGTCCTTAGACTCTAGGATTTCAAAGCTCTAGGATTTGGGGGCTCTAGAATTCTTAGATTTTATTTTATTTTATTTTATGTTTTTTTTTTTTGAGACAGAGTCTAACTCTCTTGCCTGGGGCGAGTGCCGTGGCATCAGCCTAGCTCACAGCAACCTCAAACTCCTGGGCTTGAGCAATCCTACTGTCTCAGCCTCCCGAGTAGCTGGGACTACAGGCATGCGCCACCATGCCTGGCTAATTTTTTTTTCTATATATGTATTTTCAGTTGTCCATATCATTTCTTTCTACTTTTTAGTAGAGACGGGGTCTCGCTCTTGCTCAGGCTGGTCTCGAACTTTTGAGCTCAGAACGATCCGCCCGCCTCGGCCTCCCAGAGTGCTAGGATTACAGGCGTGAGCCACCGCGCCCGGCCTGAATTCTTAGATTTTAAAATTTCAAGGTTCTAGGATTCTATTTACACCAGATAAGACAACGTCTATGATGACTGAGTTAGGCCAAATCCCAGGGCTACAGCCTGAGCCTTGGTCTCTCAGTTCTTCCCAGCAAACACCAGTCCTTCCCATCTCTCTTCTGGCTATACCGGCCATACCGGGGTCCACCCAGAATGAAACTGAACCCCTAACTCTAGGGTCTCATTCCGAAGACTGCCAGACAGCAGGCACTTGGTTCCCTTTCCCCATGTCCTCCTGCTTCCCAGCCCCATCCATCTATCTGGCCCCCAAAGCTGGACCCTCCTCAGAGTGACACACATCCACAGCTGTGAAGAGAAGCATCTATGACAAATTTGGAGAGGAGGGCCTGAAAGGCGGGATTCCTTTGGAGTTTGGATCCCAGACTCCATGGACAACTGGTTACGTCTTCCACGGCAATGCTGAAAAGGTTTTCCACGAGTTCTTCGGGGGAGACAACCCCTTCAGTGGTAAGAGGTCTCACCCCACCCCTTGCCTTACTGGGAAAGGACACAGCTGTAAAACATGCTTTTCTTTGAGTAGTTTCGTTTTTATTTTTACTTTAAAATACATATATATTATATATATACACACACATACACATAATATATAAAATACGTGGTAAAAAAAAAGTAAAACAGAATTTATTGAAAAAGAAATTCTAGCCTTCCATTTCCTTCCCCAGAAGTGGCCGCCCACTGTTAACAGTTTATGTATCCTTCCAGAAATTTTCTACACATTTACGAGCTATATTTATTTTTACATAAGCCTTTTATTTTGTTATGGAAATAGACTACATTGTATACATTGATTTTTTTCAATTATATCTTGGAGATTATTTTATATATTATATTTCACATATTTTACTATATACAGATCTACTTTATTCATTTATGTGCAAATCTATGTACTATGTATGAGTCAGGGATCAGTTACAGAAACAGATACTGTTGTAGCCATGCAAAGCCAAAAGGGGTTCAATACAGGGAATTAGGTGTTTAAAAAAATCATTCGGTGTTCTGAGTGAGAGGGCTGCAGCCTGGGGCCTCTAGCGGTCTTGGGCTGGACTGGACAGCGGAGGGGAGTGGAGCCCGGGGACGGGGAGGGAGGACCGAGGGCGCGCTCGACCCTCCCCTCCCACAATTGACAGTCTTTTCCGGCACTGCCAGGCGCTGCCGCCAGAGGGCGCGCCTCTCCTTCCTGAGACAGCCGGAGTTCCGGTGTCCACGCTGCCATGGGTTGAGTCAGGGACGTGGCGGATGTCCCAAGGGGAGGTGAAGCGGGTGGGGGTGTGTGTGTGAAAGGAATGATAAACACTGGATCTGCAATTGAGGGCAGCTTTTTAGCCTGGCAGTCTGAGTCTGAGACTGAGAGGTGGTTATGGGATGCCGGGCATTACACTGGGGGCACTTGAGAGGTAGAGTAGGGGGGCGGGGATGCGTGTGTGTACGTGTGTGTGTGTGAGTGTGTGTGCGCGCGCGCGCGTGTGTGTGAGAGAGAGACACTGTGAATCTAAGTCTCCGAACACAATTTCTCTTTCTCCTCTCCCTACTTCCTGCAGAGTTTTTTGATGTAGAAGGAAGTGAGGTGGATTTGAACTTTGGGGGACTCCGGGGCCGAGGTGTCAAGAAGCAGGACCCCTCAATTGAACGGGACCTCTACCTGTCCCTGGAGGACTTATTCTTTGGCTGCACCAAAAAAATTAAGATCTCACGAAGGGTGAGTGCTTGGCTTGCTCCTACTGGGAGCCGTCATCTACCCCTGCAACCCCACCAGTCACTTCCTCCCTTACCCTATCTGGAGGGCTCAGGGATGATCCCTCGTGGAATTTGAAATCTTGGATTCAGGGACCTAGGATCTTAGAATTCTAGAATCTGAAATTTGGTAGGAGCCCCCCCCTGCAGCCTTCCTAACTGGGGCGAGATCATCCCCTTTCTCTTTCTTCCTTAAGCCTCATTCCTGTGGGAAGCGTCCCCTGTGAATTCTGCCCTGGGTGTTACCCCGCCATAGCCCCAGGATTTCATCAGAGTGTACAACTCATGCGTTAGCGGGAGCAATGTGGGCATGGAGGATGACTAGTTAAGGAAGACCCTCAGTGCCCCAGAGTTCATTCCTTGGCTTGGCCCTGTCCCACGGCCCAGCCCTGTACCTGGTACAAAAGCAAGGCTCCTGCACTGTTGCCCAGCAGAGGAGATGCCAGCGTGGCCATGTTTTCCACAGATGCACCCAGCTGGGTGTGCAAGTGGGGAATGGGTGGATGACATACTTGGGGAAGGATGGGGTGAAGCTCAGAAATGTTGACCTCCATGGTCTTTCTCCCTTTGGGATTAAGAGACCTGTCGGAGGCTCAGGGCCAGGCCTCTGGGATTTGGAGAGGGACTGAGTACATTTCCACTGTGTATCTGTTTGTGGCCAGGACTTGAGTTGTGGGTTTGATCAATTCACGGTGACTGCTTGGCATCCCAGGCCTCAGCCCCAGCTCTAATGCATGCTCTGCCATCCTGGAATCATAAGTTCTTGGTTCCCACAGCAACAGGATGGGAAGGGAATGGTTCAGGGCAGGTCCTTCCCATTGCTAGAGGATTGAGCCGAAGTACAAATCCCACAGCGTATCATTCATGTGTGCCAAGGACAACTGGGTGCTCATGGAAACCCGAGCAAACCTCAACTGTGCTCCTGGGAATCCGGAGCAAACCTCTCCCACACCTGCCACCTCGCTGCAGGTGCTGAACGAGGACGGGTACTCCTCCACCATCAAGGACAAGATTCTGACTATCGACGTGAAGCCTGGTTGGAGGCAGGGCACACGTATCACCTTTGAGAAGGAAGGGGACCAGGTGAGAGGGAGAGAAGATGACTAAGGTTGTCGCCTGGGCTCAGGGGGTGGGAAGACCGAGGGGAAAGGAGCCAGTGCTTTTTCCTGCCCTGTGAGCCCTGGGCTGGTAATGCGACCAGTCTGCAGAGTGGGCGAGATGATCCCTAATCTTCCTTCCAAGGAGCCTCACAGTACCTCTGTGAGAGGCTATCCCCATTTTACAGATGGCGACCCGAGGCTGGGAGAGGGATGGGACTTGCCCAGGGAAAGGGGACGAGAACCGAGAGGACAACCCAGCCGTAACTCAGTGCTCTTCCTGCTTTTCTTCAGTGCTTCTCTGAATAAAGCTCAAGTATAGCAGCTACTCAGAAACTACTTATTAATAATTTTAATTATTAAGTATTATTTAAATAAAAACAAAATTATTGACCAAGGCATGCTGAGTCTTTAAGTCCTGAGGACTGATGGAGTATTCAGAGCCTAGAGACACTGATTCCTCTGCATGTACTTCTTGTCCCCTTTCTCACTTATAAAACATCTGCTTCCAAAAACACCCTCAAGTCTCAGCTCCAGTGTTCCCCCCTGGCAGCCTTCCCTGACCTCCCCACATGGGTCAGCACCTCCTCTGAGCTCCCAGCCCCTGGACTTCCCTTTATCGCAGTCTTGGACATGCTGAGGATCCACTGCGTGTCTCTTTCTCCACTGGACTGGAAGCTCCTTGGGGTAGGGGCCAGTCTGATTCCTCTGTCTGCATGCTCAGAAGCGTTTTGGTGACTAAATGAAGTTGGTGAGGGGTGTCCACTCCTGGAGTTATCAGCAGGACAGAGACTTGCGGGCAATTGTCTGACACCCAGCTCAGCGTCCTGCCTGCCATCTGAGGAAGCCTCTCCCTTTCCAGCTGCAGGCATCTATATGGGACATGCTGAGTAGAGAAGTGACTCTGGGGGCATTCATCTGGGTAGGCTTCTCAGAGCAGTGGCTATGGGGGCCAAATTGAATAGGCCCTTCCAGAAAACCTGGTCTAATCTCCCCATTGTACAGATGAAGACATGGAGACAAGTAGAGGCAGGAAGTTGGCCAAGGTCACACAGCCAATGAGTCCTTGTCACCCTCTTGGCCTCCCCTGCCCAGGGCCCCAACGTCATCCCAGCTGACATCATCTTCATTGTAAAGGAGAAGCTACACCCTCGCTTCCGCAGGGAGAACGACAACCTCTTCTTTGTGAACCCCATCCCTTTGGGCAAGGTGAGTGGGCAAAGCGCAGGAGCAGGGGGTGGGGGGCCAGAGTGAGCCCCACCTGTGCTGGCCTAGACTTTGCCTCCCCTCCCCCAACCACCTGCCGTCAGTCACTAAATCTCGTCGATTCCACCTCTCACATCTCCCTGCACTTGGTCAAATCCTACCACCTGGATCTGTGCGCAGGCTCTCCTGCCTCCCTGTCATCTCCTCAGGGATCTTTGCACACTTATCTGACTCTGCCACACTCCTCGACATTTTTGCTTGGCATTCGAGGCCATCCGGCTGCTGTTGGCCTCGTCCCCTGCACTCCAGCCCTGTGCCACTTAGCAGCCCTGCCTGTGTGGCGCATTCTCACACCTCCGTTCCTTGTTTCTGCTGGGCCCGCTGCCTACCCACCTCACCCTATAAGCCCTCATCAACTGCTACCACCACTACCTCTTCCTGCCCCGCTCCAGAATGGGTTAGAGGCCCCTGCTTGGCTCCCACAGACCCTTTTATTTCCATCTCTTTCGTAACACTTTTGTCAACATCAGTCTTACTTGCCAGACTGTAAGCTGCTCAGCTCAGGGTCTGGCATTGAGTAGGCTCATACGTTGGCCTTCTAAATAGGGATGGCCATGATGACCCTTCCCTGCTCCTACCTTTGGCCCTAACTGTCCCCAGGCTCTCACCTGCTGCACCGTGGAGGTGAAGACCCTAGATGACCGTCTGCTCAACATCCCCATCAATGACATTGTGCAGTGAGTCCATCTTCCTTGGGCCCCAGAAGCCAAGAATAGGGCTGGTCTGGGACAAAGTGGGGAGTGTCAGACAGGTCTGCCCAGTACAGTTGTTCGGGCTGTACCTAGCACAAGGGGCCCCTGCTGAGGGGGTGAGAGAGGACTGAAACCAGCCCCACTCTGGCCTAGCTGCAGGCTACATTCACCGGGCAAAAGGAATGCCTTTTCTAATTTTCACAAGCTGCCGCAGGGGCTGGAGACTCCCAGTGTTGGGTTATCCCGGTTGCCTCCACCCCCCAAACCTCCCATTGGAGCTCTGAGTTGCATCATCCCCTAAGTCCTTTTCCAAGAGAGGCCCTCTGCCCCACCCCAGGGTGTGCTCGCCCTCCTTCCTCTCTGTTTCCCATATCTAAACCAAGATTTCTGGAACCCTCCATCAGAGACAGTGTAAACAGGTTTTTGAGGGAGCAAGCTGTTTGGAACAAGCCAGTCTCCTCTCCCTCCCACCCAGTTCTGGCTGGTAAAAGCCATTCCAGGTGGAGGCTACAGTTCCCTTGCTGGGTTATGTGAGCGGGGGTGGCAGGGACCTGCTGAGGTACTGCTCTGAGGTGCCCTCTAAGCTCCCTTCTTTCATCTTCCTGTCTCAGTCCCAAGTACTTCAAGAAGGTGCCAGGTGAGGGGATGCCATTGCCTGAGGACCCCACCAAGAAGGGAGACCTCTTCATCTTCTTTGACATCCAGTTCCCCACCCGCCTCACGCCCCAGAAGAAGCAGATGCTGCGCCAGGCATTGCTGACATGACTGTGGCGGGCAGGGGTGGGAGGTGGTTAGCTAGATCTCACCTCCCCGCCATAGCCTCAGGGCGTGCAGGGGAACCAGCCTGCTGCACTGTGACATGAGGGTGGGGTGGCATGGGGCTTAAACTGACGTAATAAAGATCTCTTTCCTAAGCTCCAGCTACACCCAGGGGCATGTGTTTCATACTGGCCCTTCTTGTGGGGCTGAGGGAAGAGCAGAGCCTAAGGAGCTGAGTACCTGGGTCCCTGTCCTGGCTTCGTGGACACAGGCAGACCCCTGAGGGTTGTCTCTGTGCTCCCACCTTGGTAGAATGGGGCAGGGCTGTGTGGGCTCTAAGGGTTCCCGGCTCTGCTCTGACTTTTCATGACAGAGGGGACAGTCTCTGAAGTGTGATATAGTCATGTTATAGAGACAGGAAAATGAAAGCACAAAAAGAAAACATTTGTTGCAGGTCACTCAGGCCCAGGAACAAAGCTGTCATCTTAACCTCGAAGGCCACTTTCCACAGACTCACCTGATTAGATTAGAGGAGCTGCACAAAGAACGCAGGCTCTGGAAACAGCTGATTTCTACCTCTCTGGCCTCAATGCCCTTGTCTGAGATGGGAGTCCTGGGCTGTCTCTAAGCAGGGTGGTCTAGGAGGCAGGAAACTGAAGTTCTGGCCCCAGCCCTGGCATTGACTCCATGGACCAGTAACTGCCCTTGTCTTGTCAGTAGAGCTCATAACCCCCGCCCCCCTCACAACCTTGTTTTGAGGATTAAGTGAGATCATTGAGGTGAAAGTGCTTGGTGAACTCACTACTTAGATTTCAGGGTGACAGCACTGCTGCTAATGTGGCTTGGAGGAGTTCCAGCCTCCAGGTCCAACTGGGCTTGTGTAGACCACGCTTGCCTCCTCAAAGTCAACAGCTTGCATATGCTTCTCTTCTGTGGCGGGGGAAAGGCTCCGCTCTCGAGTCTGAGTTTGGGCTAGGATAGATCCAGGGTTATGGAGAGTTGGTGGCTACTCTGAAGTAGGTGCCAGGAAAGGCCCCATGTCGTCCAGACTGCTTGGAATTCTACCATCCAAAAGCACCATTGTCAGCCTCCCTAGGAGCAGGCATGCTCCACCATGCCCAGCTATTCTTTTTCCATTTTTGTAGAGAAGGGGTCTCACTTTTGCTCAGAGCTGGTTTCAAACTCCTGGCCTCAAGTAATTCCCCCCACCCCAGCCTCACAAAGTGCTAGGATTACAGGCGTGGGCCACAACGTCCTAGGTTTTTTTTTTTTGAGACAGAGTTTCACTCTCTTGCCTGGGTTAGAGTGCCGTGGCGTCAGCCTAGCTCACAGCAACCTCAAACTCCTGGGCTCACGCGATCCTACTGCCTCAGCCTCCCGAGTAGCTGGGACTACAGGCATGCGCCACCATGCCCAGCTAATTTTTTCTATTTTCAGTTGTTTGGCCAATTTCTTTCTAATTTTAGTAGAGACAGGGTCTCACTATTGCTCAGGCTGGTCTCGAACTCCTGAGCTCAAACAATCCGCCCGCCTCGGCCTCCCAGAGTGCTAGGATTACAGGCGTGAGCCACCGCACCCGCCGAGGCCGAGGTTTTTTCTTAAATGGAGGTCAGTAGCACTTGACAGCCATTTTTAAATCATGGAGAATGCAGCAATAGAAACACCTTGAGATGAAGACTGGGTCCAAGGTTCTAAGAAGCATTTCAGCAGAGTAGTTAAAATTATGTGGGCTTTGGAGTCAGACACACCTGTTCGAACCCCCGGTGTGCCACTAACCAGCTGTGGGCCTTGGGCAAATCAATTCACCTTTCTTGAGCCTTAGTTTTTCTAAAGATTACAACCCCTGTTTTACAGGCCTTTTGTAGAAACCAGATGGGGGGTAAAGCAGACTCTCAGCAGGCCCCAGGTGGAGAGGGGCATTGCCCTGTTCTGAGCAGGCCCTGAGCAGGTGAGGGAGCATGAGACTAGTGCTGTCAAAATATCAAACTCTTGTCTCCTCCCTCCAGGGCAGCAGGATCCTTGTGAAGAGGCTTGGAAGGAAGCCTGGTTTCAGGCTTGGTGGAAGCCCTTTATGAGATTTCTATTACCTCAGTGATCTCCAGTGCCACGTGTGAGTCAGATAAGCAGGGCTCATCATAAGCCCACACTAGAGAGAGAACTGACCTACCCATAACCAGTTACTGAGGCCTACTGGTATGTTTACCAGTGGTTCTTAACACCCTTCCCAGCTCATCGTCCCAAGGCCATGCCCACTACGATGACAATCTGGTGGCCTTGTGTCTATCCCAGTGCCTCGGACACAAAGCTGAGATTGCTCACCCCCACCAGCCTGTTGAGTTCTGCTGACAGACATGCCCGGGCAGCAAAGTGCCCCTTTGGCCTGCCTCATGGATTAACGTGAGCATAAAGGCACATGTGGCAGTGACCAGGTCTTCTGTTTATGCCCACTCCCTGCAGCCTGGCAGAGAACAGCCTGGCAGGGTGCCAGTCCAACTCACCCTGGCTTACTGCCTCATGGCACTCAACCCCGTCCCACCTGGGGACTATGAGGCCTCAGCTCAATTTATGAGGAGCTGGGAAGGAAGCTGGGGAATCCTGGGCCCTTGTTCCTTCTCCAGGAACCAGTCTAACACCCTGGCCCCCTCACTTAAACACTGAAGGGTGTGGCCTCTGACCAACAGGCTAATGAGGGAAGAGAGCAGTAGTGTCAGCTGCCTTAGGCTAGGGGAAGAGGAGGTCATGTTCTCTGAGCCTGGCTCACAGCTGCCAAACAGGCTTCCCCAAGGACTTCCAGCATTGGTCCCTGGAGGAAGAGTCCAGAGGGGAGGGAGGAGTCTGAGTCCTAGTCCAGCTGTTGACTTTCTGGGTGTTCTTGCCTACATGACCTGTCTCAGGCCTCGGCTTCTTCAGGCACCTACAAAATGGGGCTGGATGACTTAATTCTAAGGGCCTAGCCCTACGTAAGATGCCTCAGGATTCTGGGACCTCATAATCCTCTCTGCCCCTTGAAACAGTAGTAGCCCTGCCCACCTGCTTTACTGCTTCTGAGGGCAGGTGGTAAGAACAGGGACTGAGAGGCTGAGACCCCTGTGCAGCCAAAGCCCCGATTATCATTTCCTCCTCAGGATCCCTGGCCCAGGGAGAGAGTGAGACTCTGAACAGAAAGTATCCCCAGGCAAACACGGTTCTGTTTGCCCTGCAGCCTGAGCCGCACCTCTGCTGAGTCAGGACCTGCCGCACCCAGTACAGTAACACTTCCTCTTCTGGGTGCGACTGTGGAGCGGGGAGCAGCCTGACTTGCTCTCACTAGGCTGGGACTTTGAAGAGGTGGATTTCCCATTTGAAAAATGGAATCGATTAAGTTGACAGCATGTAAGATTCCCAAGTTCCTCTAAATCTTCTGAGACCCTCAGGAGATACAGGTCAAACAGGAGCACTCTCACCACACAGATAAACAGCCTGGGGCCATCTGCAGGACTGGAAGGCCAGGTGAGGTGAGAGTAAAGCCACTGCTGTCTCTACAGTTGCTCCTGCACTTGCCACCTTAGCCCAGGGGCTGGGCTGGAGAGAAATAGTCTAGAACATATGACCTCCATGGCCCCAGACTGGATGCTGGAGGTGGAAGGTGGGTCATACCCCCTTTTGAAGTCAGGTGGTTCCTCCCCTGCCCACCAGGTGCCGTAAGGGCCCACTGGACCAAGACCTCTGGTAACAACTACAAGAGAGGGAGGAGACACCAAGGTTGAGCTTGCTTTATGGGGCACATGCAGGCTGGGCTGGGGGACAGGACAAAGATTAGGGCTGAATTTTTTAAGGGACTGAGGTTTTGGCATCCTTCCATGCTATCAAATGGGGTCAGCTCCAGCAGCACTGCGACAATGGGGAGATGAGGTAGGGAGGGGGTGAGAATGTGGTGAGAGGAAAGGGAGGTGGTAGGAAAAGGAGTGAAGGGAAGAGGTGGGCAAAGAGGGAAGGGAAAGATGGAAGGAGGAAAAGGGAAGCAGGGCCTGGCTGGAGCTGGAGCCAAAGCCAGAGGTGATCAGGTCAGCAGCGGGAGAGGCTCAAAAGGGAGCCTCCTGGGAAGTGCAGGCAGCCGTGAGGGCTCGTTTCAGCTGCTCATAGGTGACAAACATCACCACGTTCCAGGAACCCAAGCGGAGAAAGGAGGGCATGAACCTAGGGGACAGAGAACACAGGTCACAGGGGTACTTCACCTCCCGCTTCCCCCACTGAGCCTGGCATCCAACCCAACCCAGTTGCTCTGTCCCAAAGAGGGCTGGGAGGACTCAATGAACTGGGCTTCACAGCTGTGTGGCTCTGAGCAAGAATCCCCTCTGAGTCTCCATTTTAACATCTATAACAGTGATAACAGCAACTCTGGGAGGAAGGAATTAAGAGAACGAGTGAATGCTGGTGAAATAATAGGACCAGGATCAGAAGTAGTTTGACACTTGCCACTCACTTCCAGGTGGTTCTCTCCCACCTGTGCGATAGGTATGGGTAGCCAGGAGGCCTGGACTTGGGTGGGGTGGATCAGAGACTCACCCTTTGTAGAAGGCTCGGGGCCCCTCCTTCTGAAGCATGGTAAGGGCACAGCGGCCAGCGCTGCTGTACTGGCCCAGGGCAGAGTTCATGTATCTCGTCTTGACCACGTCGACAGGGGAGGCGATGACAGTGGTGCAGAAGCCGGCCCCAAAGGCGGAAGTGAAGTGGCAAGGGAGGTCATCTGCCAAGGAGGAGCAGGCAAGGCAGTCAAGGCTCCTTATCCACCATTCCAGAAGAGAAGAGAATTACTGAAGCAGCTAGGGGTTCTTGTGGTTTTAAAGAGACAGACTCCAGCTGGGACTTCTGAAGACCTGAGAGTCATTTTGCCAATCTAGCACCACTCAGTTCCTCAATGTGCAAAGTGGGAGCTCCGTCCCAGTTGGCTTCAATATGGCAAGTAAGAGACACAATCTCACTCTCCACGCAAAGGGCAAATAGGATGAAAGGCTGTGGTTTTCAGGTGTCAACCAGACTCCCACATCCACTCCTGGATTGGGGGTTAAGGTGAGACTCAGCATCATCTAACCTAACTCACCTGTCATAAGGTTGGCCTTCAGGAGAGTGTCCTTGATGAGGTCATAGGTCACCAGCTCAGCACAATTGACAATGGCATTACGAGCAATGTTGGGAGAGGTCCCTATAGGAGGAAGGAGAGCCTGTGAGAGACCAGGGAACGGGGAGGAGGAAAAGAGGAAGGGAAACAACAAAAGGGTACACACCTTTCCAGAGTCCCCAGAACCCTTCCTCTCGGGCGATGGTCTTGTAGGCATTGATAGTGCTTTGGTATCTCCGACCACCTCCAGCCCGGGCCTGGGCTTGGAACCGGACCTTTACCACATCCGTGGGCTGAGCCACAGCCACAGCCAGGGCACCCGTGGTGCTGCCTGCTAGGAGGCGGCTCCAAATGCTGGCATCTGTGAGTGAACCATGGGGGTCAGTGGCCAGCTGGCTTGTACCTCATCTCTCCTTTCCCAAACCATGTCATTATCATCTCCTGCCTTTAATAGGGTCCAGACAAGCTCTTGTTCTAAGAACTCCTCATAATGAACAAAATATCACTGTGAATGTCTACTTGCTAGGGACACAGCAGAGTAAAACCAAAATGAGATTTAGTGCTTTCTTTCATAAAACATTTTCATTTAACCTGCTTAACAGTCCTCAGAAATCAGAATCATTTCCATTTGACAAATGTGAAAACTAAGGCCTAGAGAGAAGTGGCTTTCTGATGGACCGGGACTCTTAAGACTTGGGTTCTCATCCCAGATCTATTTTTTCCTGCCATGTGAGTTTAGGAAAGTAAACCTTTTGTTTGGGGCTCTCAGTTTCCTCATGTGTAAAATGCAGGGTTGGCATGGCATGCTAGGGAGGTGAAATGGAAGAACGCTGGCCTTGGAGGCAAGAGTCCTGGGTGTGTTTTCTGACTTCCCATTGTGTACCCTTGGCCAAGCCGCCCTGCACCCTGCCATCCTTCAAGCTTCAATCTCTACATCTGTAACACTGGGATGATACCACCTATTCCCAAGGTTGTGGTGGGGAACATCATGGGATGATGCCCTGCTCAGAGTCTGGCATAGCCTAGGTGCTCAGGAATCATGTGGAGAATCAGGGCCCCTTCCAGTTCTCTGTTCCTCTGATCCTCCCAGGGATCATGGGGCCTGAAGGGGCTATTCAGCTAAATGAATTAAGATCAATCATCACCAAGAAAAGAAAAAAAAACCCAAGGCGCCTATGGTACAGCCCCATACTCACGCTCAGAGCCCTTGGTGTAGAACTGCTTGACAGAGTCATAGAGGCCGATGCGGACAGAGGCAAAGCTCATCTGGCGCTGCAGGCCAGCAACCAGCCCATTATAGAGGCTGCGGGGCCCCTCAGTGCGCACCATGGTCAGGATGGTGCCCAGCACACCACGGTACTGGGTGCCGGCTGCAGCACGCACTGGCCCCTGACTTTCTCCTTGGATCTGCAAGGCCAGGACAGGGCGATTATAGGGATAAGCAGGTTGCCCTCCCCACCTACCATCCCAATGCTCCTAAGTTTACTGTCCCAAACACCTCACTGGCCCTTGAGGAGTCCGTGTAGACTAGAGGCCATGAGGACCCCCTGGCTTCATCCCCTCACCTGCAGCCGGACTTTAGCAGTATCCAGGGGAAAGGTGATGAGATCTGCAATGCAGGCAGCTGTGCCAGCCCCTAGGAACTTGACAGTGGCAGTAGGGGGTACATCTGTGGCCTTGAACCCAACCATGACGCTGATTTCCTGCTACCTCCCAGGAGATGGAGAAAAGTTGGAGAAATGGGCACCCTCAATCAGCAACAAGACGAGATAGAGGAACTCTGCCGGAGTCTAACAAGGGTAGAGAGAGAAGCCCCATCAGCAACAGTGTCTCCAGGCCCTCTCTGCTCACCACCCCCACCCACGCTTTCCCTGATGATCTCCATGTCCCCAAGCAGGACTCAAAGTGGCCCTCTCAGGGAAAATAGGAGTGAGCTCCAGCAGTACTCAAGTAGGGGCTAGAGAAGCAATCCCTGCTCAAGGAGTCCATATTTTGTGAAGGGCTTCTTCCCTTTCGCTGCAGAGAGTCTGGATCAGGGCGATCCTGGTGCTGCCTCACAAACAGCTGCAAGACCAGCTGGGTGCAGATTTCCCTGATGATGCCCACATTCCTGCTTCTTTGGACCTATCTGGCGGGCTGACAGAAGTGGAGAACGGTTTCAGGCACACCAAGACCCGACAGGCACAGATCCACAGCCTCACGTTCTGCGTTACTAAGCAGGAGCAGCTCTCATGGGTCTGGAATTATTTAAGTCAAGAAGGAAAGGACAGGACAAGATGACTCCCAGCCCATCAGTAATTCTCTCCCCAGCCACTACACAGCTCAGGCTCTCTAGAGTCATTCATTCTTTCAACAAGATTGCTTTCCTGAGCACTGGTTCACTAAGACACAGGAGACGATACCAACCCTGCAGGGAACTTACTGTGAGGTACAGGGTGTGGGCAGGTGATCCAAGCCGCATTTGAGGCTTGCAGGACATACTCTCAAAACGCAGAGGAGGGAACAACTAATTCCATGGGGAGAGAGGGTGGGTGATCAGAAAAGATTTCTTAGACAGGGTTAACATTTAGCTGGGTCTTAAATAATGCTAGGTGATTCTCGGGGCGGAGAGTAAACACTGAGGCACCGACTCCTCTTGGCCTACCACGTGATGCAGTGAAAACTGCTCTCACTGTTTGGCTGGTTTCCTTTCCTCCAGCATAGGGGGATCCACATCTTCACCAAAAGAGAGGTAGGGATGGGGAGCTGCAGGTCAGAGCTATGAAGAGTAATACAGGAAACCAAATCTCCATTTTGTTCTCAGAGTTAGAGAACAACACCATCCTCCGCTGCCCCGGGAGGAAGTGAGCCCGGCACCTCAGCTGGGGAGGCTGACCTGCTCCGTCCCCTGAGCTTACTTCTCAGACTTCATAGAACAGCTGCTCTGAGCCTAGCCTGATTGGCTGCCCCTGTTGCTGAGGCTCAGGAGGGCAGAGCTGGCCGGGGGAGGGAGGATGTAGTAGGAATCAATTATGAATACACAGACCCATGGAAACAAACAGCTCACCCGGCTTCTTCCACCTGGGCTGCTCACCCCAGGTGGCTGGGGCAAACAGGGAAATCAAGAGGATACTCACCATAGCAACTACATCGGGACCTCCTATAGGGCAAGACCTGATCTTATTCATTTCCCTGGAGCCCGGCCCACCTGAGGCTTCGTGAAGACATGCTCAAATGGCAGAACAGGTCAATGAAGGTGCTTCCAGACTCTCCAGATTGGCTGATCTGACACCCCTTCCCCCAGTAGGTGCTCCACACTTTTCCCCACCCCACTGCCCAGGGCACTCTTATTAGCTCACTTAATACTCTGCCTGGTGAGGTGGCTGCCCTTATTTCCCTGTTAGATGAGAGAACTTAGTAAGGGCCATGTCTATATGATCCAAAACTTATATTTGCTTTATACTGCTACCCAACTCCTCAGTTCTTTCCTGCAGTTTTCTCAGCCCCAGGCACAGGCAAAGCCTTTCATAAAGGAGAGTTCTCTCATGTCAACTCTCCCACACCACGTAAATAGTTCTAAGAAAGTTCAGGCAAATGATGTCCCTTCTTTGGGCATCAGAGATATGATGACAGGTGTTTATCATGTGTCTGAACTTGAGCTGGGTTGCAGGGTGTTGTGAAGGCCAAAGAATAAGACCCAGCTGTTGCTCAGCTTGAAGACAAGTGCACAGGGGCTCAGTTGCCACTTTGAATGTCGCCTTGATTTTGCAAAAAGCCAGATTGTTCAGAGGGGTGGGTATGGGGGCAAAGGTCACACATGCTAAATAAAACACAGGGCTAGAAAGGGTTAATCATATTTTATCGTTCCCAAATAACCAGTTTTAGAGCCCAAAAAGTACACCTGATTACTAATCTCAGTCTCAGGGACAATCAAAAGCTGGAGTCAACAATACAAAGCTAGAACCACAGGTTCCTGTCCTAGCTCTGCTGCTGACTCCCAGGTTGGCCTGGGGCCAATCACTGTTCCATCCAGGCCTCAGGTTCCTCCTTTATAAAATGGGGACCACCATCCTTGGCTTGTCAGGGTCAGCTTAAAGGCCAGGAATGTATGAAAGCGCTTTGTGAACTGTGAAGAGCCAAGTGGGGTCGTGGTGGTTATTTTTCTTAATGTCCTGCTGACTCCTGCCCTTAGATCACAGAGCTAGGAGGCAGAAAGACACCTCTCCCTTAGACTGGACTCTTACCTGGCTTTGTAAGGTCTCACGCTGAGGCCTGCAAGATCAAGCTTCTCTAAAGGCGTCCCATTCTTCAAAGCTGCCAGTGGCTATCATGGCCCAGTCCCCTTGGTTTTCCATAGAAAATGGCTGGGAGACGAAACACCTAATGGTCATACTATGTGTCCTGTGGGGAAGGGCAAAGGAGGAGAGTTTAGAAAGGGAAGGAAAGGGAAGTCCGCCTTAAAGGACCAACTCCAGCAAGGAAAGGGACACGTGCCCACGACACACAAGCCCAATCAGTCCTGGCCTTGGTGGGAGGTGGGGAACAGGGCCCATCTCACCCAGGAGTCCTCCCTCCCCTGTCTGCTTAGTATCCCAAATTGGGTCTCTTCCAGGCTTCCGCTCTTTTAACACTCAGTACTCTAGATAAGCATCTGCCATCGCAGTCATCAGACTTTGGTGAGTGGGAGAGTTGTGAGGGGGTCATAAGGGGACAAAGACTTGGGAGTCAGCTAGGGCCCAGACGAGCTTCGGGGAGTTTGGGGCAGGGTGCGAGCCCTGCAAAGGCCACAATGAGCAGCTCAAAGTCACCTTCTAGCAGAAACGGCCCCAGGAGAGGCGCTGGGGGCACACGGCCTGGCGTCGTCTGGGAGGGAAAGGTCATTACGGTTATCGCTGACGCGCCGAAGGCCCCCACCCAAGGCGGGACTGGGCATCGCGGTGAGGCGAGGGAGTGGAAGGGTGGAGGCTCAAGTTACAGCTAATTGAACGCGAGGAAGAAGGAAAAAAAGGGAGTTAGAGAAAGAGTGAGAGAAGAGAGACAAAAAGAACCAAGGACAGAGAGGAAGAGTACAAACTAGGCTGGAAGAGAAGGGAAATTAAAGAGCGAGAAGCGCGCAGCTCCGCGTGACTGGGGTAGCGGGCGCGGGGCCGGACTCACCGGACCGCAGGGAGAACAGGAGAGTGCGCGCGGCTCTGAGTGGAGGCGGGCGGAGGGCGCGTGGAGGGAGCGCGTAAGGTAGTCGATCCGAAGGCGCGGCCGGCCGGGCTTGCAGTAGGGTTGGCACCGGTGGTAGCGCGGCTGAGGTCCCGGGGGCGGGGCCTGCCGGCTCCCACGTGGGGTGACTGGACCCTCGAGCCACCGCCTTTCCGCAGGGACCGCCCCGCCTAGGGTTCTCTCTGTGCCCTTCTCCACTCCCATTTCCGTGCGGACGCATTCACAGCGTTTACCCCTTGGTTCCCCCAAGATAGCCACCCCCTCACCCCTCCCCACCTCTGCCTCACTGACTCTCCCAGTCCGCCAACCCCACTGTGAGAATGGCAAGACTGATGCCCAGAAAGAAGCAGTTCTGTCCAAGGTCACACATGCCTCTGCCTCCCAGCCAGGGCGCTAACAGCGTCGCAGAGGCCAGGCCGGGTATAAGCGCACGCCCTCCTTTATGGGCCCAGTCCGCTACCCCCGCACGGAGCAAGCCACCCTGGAAAGAGCGCGGGATCCCGCGGGGTGAGGCGGGGCCTCCCCACGCCCACCCCACCGGCCTCGCTGTCGATTGGCTAAAGCTGCCGCGTTGCCAGGGAAGGAACCAATCCGGACTGCAGAGACAGGTGGCCCGGCAACCAGCGACGGCCGCTGGGCGCCGCTCGGGTTCCCGCCTTCTCCCGCCGCCCACCGGCTTCGCTCTTAGGGACCGGATACTTCATTCCTGGGCGGGGCGCGGACACCAAGCGTGACCTCCTGCTCCCATACAAGGACTAGCAAACTGGCCGTGCCCCGCAAGTGAGCGGGCAGAGCAGGGACCAGGCCAGCTGTGTGTAGTATACCCCCGGGATGAGAAAAGAGATGGGAGGAGGGGGCCTGGCTTGCCATTAAGTGGCTGACGGTCTGTGGGGATCAGGGACGGTAAACAACCAATAATTGGGCCCTGTGGCCGGGACAAACACATGTATTTGGGGAGTCCAAGAAAGAAGGCCGGTGTTAGTCTCTATTTTACAGTTGAGGAAACCAGAGTCCCAGAGAGTGTAACCGGCTGCATAAGCAAGGAAGCGTTTTTTATAGTTTTTTTTTTTGTAGTTCTCTTGTGTTTCAAGTTCCCAGGCCAGTAAGATTTGCTGACCAGAGCTTTGTAACTTTCTGTTGCACTGATGCATTCCCTTTTCTTTCCCAGAAATGGGGGAGCCTTCTTAGAGTCAGGAGATTAACCACAAAGCTTTACACCACCCCGTTGTCGGAAAAAGACAAGATAAGCTAAGCGATTCTCAACCACCGTTTGTGCTCACGGTCCCACTGAGCAGGCATACAAGGCTGAAAGAATGACCAGTATTAACCCCTAGCTCATTATAACACTAAAATCCCTGTTCTAGGACTTATGTGCCATTTTTAAATCATGGGACCTGTGAACTAAAATATTAAGCCCCCCACCCCCTCCAGCTGACTGAATGGATCCCTTCGTGGCCAAAGGAATATCCTAAAACTAAATTGCCTGACAGGAAGGGGAAAGTCAGACATGCCTCATCATGCCCCCCCCCCCCTTCTTGGACACATATTTTGTAACTGATGCATTCCCTTTTCTTTCCCAGAAATGGGGGAGCCTCCTTAGAGTCAGGAGATTAACCACAAAGCTTTACACCACCCCTTTGTCGGGGTGGTGCAGATAAACCTGCAGGCCCTCAGTTTACGCATCAAATAAATATATGTCTGGTGGTTTATCTCTGATAAACAGCTCCTTATGTTAAGACATTCCAAACCTTTAGACAAAGCTTCATGTTTTTAACCAATTACAAGCCAAAGAATCTTTAAACCCACCTATAACCTGTAAGCCCTCACACCCCCTGGCCCACCTTTTTGGGCCAAAACAATGTATATCTCTCACATACTGATTTATGTCTTTACCTGTAACCCCTGTCTCCCTGAAATGTATAAAACCAAACTGTAACCCAGCAAGTCCACTTGCTCAAGGATTCTTGGGCATGGCTCTGGGTCATGGTCTTCAAATTTGGCTCAAAGTAAATCTCTTTAAAATTATTTTACAGAGTTTGGCTTTTTTTTTCCCCGTTGACAGACCTATGTACTAGCATGATTTCTCACTGCTCTTGTGTGCCCTGCACTCCACCGCAAACATAGTGATGCTCACTCCCCTCCTGCAATATTCATTTCACATCCAGAAAACTCCCTGACCCTGTTAATAGGAGAAGCAGATTTGAGGCAGTCCATATCTTCCCCTCCCAGTAGATGAGTTCACTGTAATAAATCCTTCCTTGACAATCCTTGTCTCAGTAATTGGCTTTCTGTTGTGAACTAAAATAAAATTTTAAGGCTCACCCCCACCCCCCACCGGCTGACTAAATGGACCCCCTCGTGGCCAAAGAAATATCCTAAAACTAAATTGTCTGCCAAGAGGAAGGAGGTCAGACATGCCTTATCATTCCCCCGCCCCCTTCTTGGTGACATCCTTTGTAACCCATTAACAGGCCTAAGGGTATGCAAGACAAACCTGCAGGTCCTCAATTTACACAACAAATCTATGTCCAGTGGCTTATCTCTGATAAAAAGCTCCTTATGTTAAAACATTCCAAGCCTTTAGACAAAGCTTCATGTCTTTAACCAATTACAAGCCAAAGAATCTTTTAACCCACCTATAACCTGTAAGCCCCCGCTTCGAGATGGCCCACCTTTTTGGGCCAAACCAATGTATGCCTCCCACGTATTGATTTATGACTTTACCTGTAACCCCTGTCACCCTGAAATGTATAAAACCAAACTGTAACCCAACCTCTGTGAGTCCACTTGCTCAAGGCCTCTTGGGCGTGGCTCCGGGTCATGGACTCAAATTTGGTTCAGAGTAAATCTCTTTAAAATTACTTTACAGAGTTTGGTCTTTTTTTCTGTTGACTCTGTGCAGCCAGCATCAGTAAACCCCCCTTGTGGGTTCGTTAACAAGAAGTTAAATCACCTGCATAATGTCACACAGTGGTGAGCCCTGACTTAAATCAGGTCCTGGAGCCATGAGTGTGTTTTTACAGGTAGAAGGAATTGTCGGGGAACAGCTGAGGGGTCCATACCTGGAGTGAGACTGGATAATTATAGCAGGAAAGAAAAACACACTGAGTGCATAGTCCTGGCAGAAGTAGAGTGGAAGCTAAGAAGTCAAAGCAGATTATTAATATTTCTGGCATGTGGAGTCTCCCATCCATCCACTAGCTGGTTTAGCTTTTGCACAGGAGCTTCTGTCTCTGGCTGTGATGAACTGATTACCAGGACGCTTGACAAATTTGTGGTGAGATTGCTGAACCTGTCAGTGATCTTTGAGGAAATGAACAGGGTGGATCCAAAGGCCTGCAAATTAAAGTATCACCTTGTCTGTTAAAACAGGGAAGAATCTCAAAGGAAAAAAAGTCATTCTGTAATAAAGACATCTACACTCAAATGCTCTAGCAGCACAATTCACAATTGCAAAGATGTGGAAACAACCCAAGTGCCCATCAATACATGAGTGGATTAATAAAATGTGGTATTCCTATACCATGGAGTACTGAAGTGGAAAATTGGAAAATTCCACTAAAGTGGAAAATTCCACTACCAGGTTTCCTCCCTTACCACCTTTCCCTGCGCCTCCTCCCCTGCAACTTTTCCTGACAGCTGCCGCCCTCATAAATCACCTGCAGCAATTAAGAGTACCAGGCCGTGAAGTAGCTTAGGACTCTGCCTCACTAAAGTTAACCCTGTTGTAACCGTGCCCCTGCTCCTTAAGCAGAGTATATAAACAACTGCTATGCTCTTTATCTGGTGCTCAGAATTTGGGGAGAGCAAATTCCCCTTTGAGTCTTGCCGGCCGGCGTGAAGTAAAACCTGTTTTTGCCACATCTCTGTGTGTTATTTGTTCTCTTCTTGGTCAGCTCTGCTGCAACAGTACTACTCAGCCGTAGCAAACAATGGTGAATTAATACCTCTTGTATTATCCTGGATGGAGCTAGAGCCCATTCTTTGAAGTGAAGTATCACAAGAATGGAAAAACAAGCACCACATGTGCTTGTTATAGCAAGTGTTGCAGCGACCGGTCCCAAAGGAATAACCGAGCGGCACGCAGAGAGTTGGAGAGTTAGCGTTTAATTTTGACGGCAGGCCCAGAGGAGACTTGTCTCCAAATTTTAAACCCCGCTTTTTTATTTTTGTCAGGTTTTATATATTTTTTAGATTAGACATATCCAATAACACATAAACATAAATAGTTAACCAATTAACAATAATATTTTAAAAACAGCCAATTAATAACAATTTTTATAAACAATATAACTATAACAGGCTTATAACTTTACTTAACTGTTTTATAGTTTTAACAAATACATAATTTTACTTAACTACTTTTATAATTTTAAACAAAATTAACATTAAAATTTCCCCAACATGCTCACCATCAAATTGGTATTAACTGATCAACACTTCTGTGCACACATGGAAGTAACATTCATTGGGTGCTGGGCAGCTGGGAGGTGGGTGGAGGGGATGGGTAAATTCACAACTAATGGGTGCAGAGAGCACTGTCTGGGGGATGGGCACTCTTGTAGCTCTGGCTTGGGCAGTGCAAAGGCATTATATGTAACCGAAGTGTTTGTACCCCCATCATATTCTGAAATTTAAAAATGAATTTAAAAAAAACTTCCAAAAAAAAAAAAACAGGGAAGAATCTGGATTCCAAAGACCTGCTCCAATATAGCTGTTGTTTATCCTTGGCAAAATTCAAGAGACTGTTAAAAGGACACTTAAAAAGGGAAGTAGAGATCACCAGGATCTAGCATGGATTCCTTAAAAAGAAATACTGCTAATAAAATTCTTTTTTTTTTTTTGGATGAAGTCAGTTAGATCAAAGCAATGCTACAGACATACAGACAATATATCTCTGGATTTTTAGCAAGCAGCTTGTCCAAGTCATAAAATATCCTGTGGACAGATTGGAGAATGTATCAGTACAGATAAGTGCATTTTAAAAACACATCTATTTCATTGAATCGTGTGTGTGTGTGTGTGTGTGTGTGTGTATACACACACAAGAGTTTATTTGTAAACATATGTGCCAATAATCAAATTGACAAAGTTTCATACATTTTGTTGTATAATTTTAATATCATACCAGGAAACAATCCACTGTACTTAGTTTAGGAACTTTAAAATCTTTAAATAAAACTGCGTTTGAAGTACTGAAAATGAAAAAAGACACAAGAATGAAAGAGAAAACTGAAAACATCAAGTAATAAAAACCAACATGAGAGGCCGGGAGTGGTGGCTCACACCTGTAATCCTAGCACTCTGGGAGGCCTAGGAGAGTGGATTGCTCAAAGTCAGGAGTTCAAGACTAGCCTGAGCAAGAGTGAGACCCTCTCTCTACTAAAAATAGAAAGAAATTAGCTGGACAACTAAAAATATATAGAAAAAATTAGCCGGGCATGGTGGTGCATGCCTGTAGTCCCAGCTACTCGGGAGGCTGAGGCAGGAGGATCACTTGAGCCCAGGAGTTTAAGGTTGCTGTGAACTAGGCTGATGCCATGGCACTCTAGTCCAGGCAACAGAGTGAGACTCTGTCTCACAAAAAAAGAAAAAAAAGAGCATTAATACATGAATAATAAAATAAATAAAGCTAGTAAAACAAATAAATGAAAATGAGATTAAAGAGCCCTGATCATTGTTAGAAATGCAAATTAAAAAATCAAAGTAAAGAACTCTGATCAAACGAAGTACTCAAAATTTCCAGTTGAAAAACTGTAGACGTTATCTACTGAAAAACACTAGTAACATATAATAATTCAATAACAGATACTGGAGGAATAAATGAGTGAATCACAGTCATTAGAAATTATTTTGATATTAGTATATATTCTTTTTTTATATAGACAAACATTTATAACATACATTTAGTTTCTCCCTCATGTAGGAAAAAATAGAAAACTAAACATTACTATATTTACCCCAACTACAGCACTGACTGTGCCACAGTTAACCTTCTCCAAAATATTAAATCTTACATATAAGCCATAGTATTGAACACATGATTATACTAACAGTTTTAAGAAAGATATATATTTATAGAAGTAAGTTAAACACATGCATAGTTTTATAAAGAACAAAAAAAAATCACCAAAAATATTTACATTAGAACATTGTCAAATTCTTTGTTTGCCACATATCTTAATGTCAATTAGGTTACAGTTTTAAACTAGTAAACAATTATCCTACAGCGGAACTACACTAAATTATAATATGGCATAAACTTCTTAAGGAGTTTCACAGGAAGATCTCTTTTCACAGGAAAAGTTAAATCTCTTTCCATTATCCTCCACAATGTAGGTAACAAAATATAAAATTAAATGAGATATATGTTTAATAAACTAATATAAAATCACCATTGTAATATTCATAACGTTAAGGAAGGTAACTTGAAAAAAATCTAAAAATTGCTTCCAGGGCCAGGCGTAGTGGCCCATGCCTGTAATCCTAGCACTCTGGGAGGCCGAGGCCGGAGGATTGCTTGAGCTCAGGAGTTCGAGACCAGCCTGAGCAAGAGTGAGACCCCGTCTCTACTATAAATAGAAATTAGCCAAACAACTAAAAATAGAAAAAAATTAGCCAGGCACGGTGGTGTGTGCCTGTAGTCCCAGCTACCCGGGAGGCTGAGGCAGGAGGATCGCTTGAGTCCAGGAGTTTGAGGTTGCTGTGAGCTAGGTTGACACCATGGCACTCTAGCCTGGGCAAGACAGTGAGACTCCGTCTAAAAAAAAAAAAAAGTGCTTCCAATTATTCTAATTAATATTCAAGATTCTAAAAGAACCAATGACTCAAGAAAACCTTTGAAATTATTCAATTATCTTTAAAATTATGCTAGCATAATTTAAAATCTAGCTTGCTTAGGATTATGTCTACATAGTAGGTTTATCACTAGAGTGTTTTGATCTGAAGACATAGCCTTAGTGATTCTAATGTGTAATTCTAACCTAAAATCAAAATCCTTGGTTTATAAACATCAAGTTCAAGTTTGTATTAATTGGTATGTAACTGGCTGTATGAACAAATTTCAGTGACCTCCTATATGTTTTTTAATAATCCTCTCCCTTAACTATTTGATCGTCTGTTTCCCAGAAATGGTGGATTTTCTGTAAGACAATGGAGTTGAGATTCTGAAGGCTCCTGGGTAGATTTCCTTACCAAGACTCACCATCCCTCAGTAACCTGCTCCATGGACTAGACCCTTGTTATTTTCCCCTTGCTAATGTCCCCACAACCTGCCCTATGACTGTAGCCCCTTATTAATTTCAACATATCCTGCCAAAATGCACTGTAGCCCCTTGTTAATTTCTCTGCTTTAAAAAGCGCAGACATCTTTGGCATTAAAATTTTCTTTCTTCCTTGGAAATCCTCCTTGTCTCAACAATTGGCTATCTATGCAGCAAGTAACTGCACCTAGGCTGAAGACCCCTTTTGGTTTCTATAACAGATACAGCAACTAAACAAAAATTCTTAAATCAGGGTGACAGCATGTGGTAATCATTGCTACCAAAATGGGGAAAAAAAGTTCTTTTTTTCATAAAGATAAAGTGAGTTTATGAAAACTTTGTGTTTTCATAAACACAAAGTGAGTGGCAGAGTCTACATATAAACATTGCTTAAAAAATAAAACGTTTGGGAGGCTGAGGCAGGAGGATCTCTTGAGGCCAGGAGTTCGAGACCAGCCTAAGCAACATGGCAAGACCCTGTCTCTACAAAAAATAAAAAATTATCCAGGCATGGTGGCACGTGTCTGTAGTCTTAACCACTCTGGGGACTGAGGCAGGAGGATTGTTTGAGTCCAGGAGTTTGAGGTTGCAGTGAGCTATGATGATGTCACTGCATTCTAGCCTGGGCAACAAAGTGAGACTTTGTCTCAAAAAAAAAAAAAAAAAAAGTCAAAAACTGGAAATGACTCCAATGTTCATCAGTTATTGAATGGATAGATAAAATGTGTATATCCAAACAATAGAATATTATTCAACAATGAAAAGGAATGAGTTATTGATTGATATATGCTACAACATGGATGAACCTTGAAAAATTATGCTAAATAAAAGAAGCCAATCACAAAAGACCACATATTGTACGTTTCTATTTATATGAAATATCCAGAATAGGCAAATCTGTAAAGACAGAAAGCAGGGCTGGAGGGAATGGAAAAGTTGGGGCATGGGTATGGGGGTTTGTTTTGGAGCAATGAAAATGTTCTAAAATTGATTGTGGTTATGGTTGCACAACTCTGTGAATATACCACAAACCATTGAATTGTACACTTTAAATAGATGAATTGTATAGTATGCAAATTTCATTTCAATAAAGCTGTTACCAAAAAGGAAAAAAACAAAATGCAAATTGGACCATGTTAACATTCTTTTAAGTTGTTGCACTTTGAATAAATTCTAAGTTGGTTAAAAAACAAACAAAAAAAGGAATGTTTTCCAAGGCTTCTCATGAGGTGTCGGTGAATATAGTCCGAGTTGAGATCTTACAAAACAAGGTTAAATTTTATCCTACTATGCTGATTTGTATACTTTCAACAAGGTTCAACTGACAACATAATTTATAGATACCCACAGGCATTTTTAATGCCCTATCACAGCATCTCTCAATACTGGATGTTTATTGTTTTATACTTTTGCTGCTTTAAATACCAAGAAGCCTTTCCACAGGAAGAGTTAAAAGTTAAATCTCTTTCCATTATCCTCCAAAGTGAAGGTAACAAATATAAAATCAA
The DNA here is from genome assembly GCA_004363605.1 of Indri indri. Taxonomy (NCBI): domain Eukaryota; kingdom Metazoa; phylum Chordata; class Mammalia; order Primates; family Indriidae; genus Indri; species Indri indri. The sequence continues at coordinate 150,308 of RJWJ010000769.1, read as the reverse complement.
ACATGATATGTTTGATTAACTAACATATAAAATCACCATTATAATATTCATAATGACTGCTTATAAATGTTAACAGTCATCATAAAGCTTACAAAGTTTATCCTTAGAACTATAAAAAGTACAGATTGTCTCAAGATAAAAAATACAGTGCTTATTGCTAAAAAGCTCTTTGTTGTATTAGGATGTGCTAGAATGATCAAGACTCCAGACAATTCTGAATGTTTCCCAAACTGCAAATGGGAACACACTTTGAACACAATCTAAGCCCAAATTACACTGCATCAGCAGGATGCATTTTAGTGACTGGCAGTGTAAAGCTAACTTTTTAAAATATTTTATTTTTATTTTCTCTTTTAGAGACAGGGTCTCACTGTTGCCCAGGCTGGAGTGCAGTGGCATAATCGTAGTTCACTGCAACCTGCAATGCCTGGGCTCAGGAGATCCCGTCCCTCCTCCCCCCTCCCCCACCCTCCTGCCTAGCTGACTGCAGGTGCAGGCCACCACACTGGGTCAAAGCTAACTTTAAGAAAGAAAAGGAGACACAAAGTATGAATAACAAACTATGTAACAAAATTATCACAAATGAAAATGAGCAGTGAGAAGTGAGGAAGGTGACCTTCTCTCCATTCTGATAAGATACCATCTCTAAACATTACATTCTTTGTAGGAAGTGGAACTTAAGATGGTAAAAAAAAAAACTTGAAAAACTGGCCTCAGTGTAAATATCTAGTGTTGAAGCACCTTTCTAGAATGAGTGAACAAAATTAAGGACATGTAGACAGAGTTTTCTACTGGAATGTTAAGAGTTTTTGAAGGCTTTCTTTTCTGCAGAGGTGGTGTGTAGTAGTTTTCCTACAAAATTTCTCATTTAATTCAGAACTAAATAGTGGAAGGGCAAAGTACAACTCAAGAGGAACCCACTCTGTTTCTGTTGTGGCAACATCAGTGTTCTGTTTTGTTGTTGAATCTGTCGTTGCTTCCTCAGTGACCATTTCAAATGACTGTACTCTCATCTGTTCTAGGCAGAAAGTCAAATCAGGTTTTCCTTTCTCATCAGAAGCATCACTGAGCTTTCTGTTTGCAAGTTGACTAGAAGGTACAACATGGTGACATATCCACAGAAATTCCTGCAATATGCTTTGTGTATCCCAGACTCAAATTGCTAATACTGGCCGCGTTAGCTGGATCTTGACTATTTGTATCAGTATCAGTAGCTGACAAAGCTTCTTGTTAGGGACTCCTACTTTCCTTGCCATCCTGTGGTAGGACTATCTTTTGTGAATCGAAAGTCCTTTTTTTTTTCAGTACAGTACGTTTAAATCTGTTTACAGATGGAACATTGTACCATGATGAATGAAGTTGATACAGATTTATTACTTGTCTCTTCTATGGGCAAAGTCAGCAACACATGGAAGCATCATTCTTAACCAGGGTTAAGTATATCTTAAAGACATTTGGCAAGTGCTGCAACATTAGTATGCTCATCTATTGAAAGAAATACCTTACAGTGTTTCAAAGTAATCACTTAATCACCTTGCACCCAATTCATTGTACAACCTTCAAGAAAATAAAATTGTTGTTCAGAGATTGACGTATTGAAATAAATTCTATGTGCCACATTGTAATCTTTTTTTCTTTTTCTTTTTTTTTTTTTTGAGACAGTCTCACTCTGTTGCCCGGGCTAGAGTGCCATGGCGTCAGCCTAGCTTACAGCAACCTCAAACTCCTAAGCTCAAGCGATTCTCCTGCCTCAGCCTCCCAAGTAGCTGGGACTACACGTGCATGCCACCATGCCTGGCTAATGTTTTCTATTTTTAGCAGAGACGGGGTCTCACTCTTGCTCAGGCTGGTCTCAAACTCCTGAACTCAAGCAATCCTCCCGCTTAGGCCTCCCAGAGTGCTAGGATTACAGGCGCGAGCCACTGTGACCAGCCACCACATTCTAATCTAATGATCCAGAGAGTTAAGGATCTAAATCAATGATCTTATCAGTAACATATTTTTCAGGCAAAGTGCATATCTTTATGTAATTTTTGTGATCTAACGTGCCTACACCACCCATGATGCCTCTATGGCGACTTCCACTGGCTATATTGGTAGAAAATGACCAATACGTGACCATTCCTCAAATGTCAAAGAGAAGCACTTTTGACAATCAACACTGATTCATAAGATCAATGCACTGGTATCTTTTTATGACAAGAAATATTAGACAGTCAGCCCCAGTAAAACTGGGCATTAAATCATAACTCTTCTCATTGTTTGAAATGTCCCCCATAATCCCAGCATAATACAATAACGGTGTTATCCTCAGGCTCTTGGCCTTAATATCCAGTAAATGGTAAAGGGACAGCATGAGATGATCTCAACTGTAATAATTCCTCAAAGTATTTTCATTTATCTTTCTTAACATGTTTAAGTTATTTCTGTATCGTAACCGATTGTGGATATGTAGAGGACAACATACTTTGCATATTTTCTCTGTGAACTTCCAAGACCCTGTCCCATGTTGGCTGGAAGCCTGCTTCATGGGTGGTTGTGCTGGATGTGGAACACGTGTCTGTGGTTCACAGGCCCCCAGACAGTTGTGGGAGCCTGTGGGAGGACCGGCACCTTACACTTTAGAGTGCTCGGGCTGCCCCCTGGTAAGGGTTCCTGACAGCTCAGCGTGACAGAGAATAGAGAAATGTGTCAGCGATGCATCAGAGGTTCCGAGTTTCTTTATTAAATTGTATTTTCAGAAAAAAAAGGCTTTCAAAATCATCTTTCTTATAAATTACTCTCTAGGCCCACTAACCTTCCCTTATATGAGACTATTCCTCAAATTTCACTCAAAAGATTGGAGAATGCCTTCACTTTGCTTCTCCCATTTCAAAATTTTTGCCTTTATGACTTTTTTATTGCTAGGTTTCTCATTCTTACCAGAGTGATCTCCCCTCCTTATACCCATTATTCTATCCCCTTCTGTTTTCTCCAGGACCTTGCTTCGGCAATCTGTTCCCCTATTCTTCAATCTTTCCTTGCTTCTACTGTGTGTGTGTGTAAATTGAAAGGACTGTTTAGCTGGGTGTGGTGGTGCATGCCTGTAGTCCCAGCTACTCAGGAGGCTGAGGCAGGAGGATTGCTTTGAGCCCAGGAGTTTGAGGTTGCTGTGAGCATGATGATAACACGGCACTCTAGCTGGGGGGACAAAGCAAGACCCTGTCTCAAAAAAAAAAAAAAGAAAGAAAGAAAGAAAAGAAACCCTCCTCAGGACTTTCCTAACCCTCTGCAATGGCTATTTTTTCTCCTTCCTCTCTCTGCCAAACTTTCTAAACAATTGGCTGTCCTCTGATTTCTCAGTCTCTGGCACAATTCTTACATATTTGATGAATGAATAAATGAATGAACTGACATTTGTGTCCTCATTCATTTCACTCCAGCCACACAGGCCTTCTTTCTGGGCTTTGAACATGCCAAGCTCATTCCCACTTTAGGGCCTGTGGACTGCTTGTTCCCTTTGCCTGGAACACTCTTCCTCAGATCTTTCCCTGGCCAGCAGTTCTCATCATCCCTATACACACACACACACACACACACACACACACACACTCTTGGAGATCACTACCAGTCTGTTCTTCAAGTTGAGTGCACTTTAAAGTAAACTTTTTTTTTTCTCTTTCCATGGATGGTGAGAATAAAGTAAATTTTTTTTTTTTTTTTTTTTTTGAGACAGAGTCTCACTCTTTTTGCCCGGGCTAGAGTGAGTGCCTTGGAGTCAGCCTAGCTCACAGCAACCTCAAACTCCTGGGCTCAAGCGATCCTTCTGCCTCAGCCTCCCAAATAGCTGGGACTACAGGCATGTGCCACCATGCCCGGCTAATTTTTTCTATATATTTTTAGTTGTCCAATTAATTTCTTTCTAATTTTAGTAGAGGCGGGGTCTCGCTCTTGCTCAGGCTGGTTTCGAACTCCTGAGCTCAAACGATCCGCCCGCCTCGGCCTCCCAGAGTGCTAGGATTACAGGCGTGAGCCACCGCGCCTGGTCTAAAGTAAACTTTTTATTGAAGTGTAACACATATAAAACAGTGCATAAATTGTAAGTATACAACATGATAAACTTATATAAAGCAAAAACCATTGTATGATGATTACACACATCAAGAAACATCATTAACATCCCAGAAATGATCCTTTGTGTCCACTTTCAGTCACTATTCAAAGACTAATCACTATCCTGATTTTAACACCAAATATTTGTTTTGCTTATTCTTAAGTATAAAGGGAATAATATTGTATATACTATTTTGCATCTTTCACTTCAACATTATGTTTGTGAGATTCATCCAAGTTGCATGAAATTATAGTTATTTCATTCTCATTTAATTTTCATTCAAAAATAGGTAAAAGCTTTAAATAGACATTTCTCCAACGAAGATATACAAATGGCCAATAAATACATGAAAAGATGCTCAACATCACTAATCATTAAGGGAATGCAATTCAAAACCACAATGAGGTACCACCTCAGAGCCATTAGGATGGCTACTATCAAAAAACCAGAAAATAATAAGTGTTGATGAGGATGTGAAGAAATTGGAACCCTTTTACACTGCTGGTAGGAATGCAAAATGATTCAGCTGCTGTGGAAAAGAGTATGGTGATTCCTCGAAACATTAAAAATAGAATTACCATATGAGTAAGCAATGCTACTTCAGATATATACCTAAAAAGATTGGAAAACAGTGTCTCGGAAGAAATAGCTGCACACCCATGTTCATAACAGCATTATTCACAATAGCTAAAAGATGGAAGCAACCCTAGTGCCCACTGACAGATGAATGGATAAGCATAATATAATACAATACATATCATGGACATGGTACAGCACGGATGAATCCAGAGGACATTATGCTAAATGAAATGAGCCATTCACAACAAGACAAATACAGTATAATTCCATTTACATGACATACCTAGAGTAGTCAAATTCATAGAGACAGAAAGTAGAATAGCGGATGCCAGGGGCTGGGGGGAGGGAGAATGGGGAGTTATTGTTTAATGGGTATAGAGTTTCAATTTTACAAGATGAAAAGCATTCTGGGAGTGGATGGTGGTGATGGTTGCAGAACAATGAGAATGTACTTAATATCACTGAACTGTACATTTAAAAATGGTTAAGATCATAAATTTTATATTACAGGTATTTTACCACAATTTAAAAAATTAACTAAAAAATTCATTCATTCATTTACTCATTCATTTTGCAATGTTCCAGGCACTCTGCTCAAGGCTGTGGATACAATTGTAAACATGACCCTGTGCATGCCTGCAAGGAACTGACAGGCTAGTGGGGAAGTCAGACACACACCCAGTGAAATGCAACACAGTGTGACTGTGATTGTGGGAGTCTATCAGAGGGGCACCTAAGTTCCTCATGTGTCAGACTCAGCACGTGTCTCAGAAATAACAGAAGAGAGCAAAGCAATAAATGCTACATCTGTGCCGTTGATTCAGTATTAGAAAGCTCTCTCCCAGACAGAGCTATTCTACGATCGAACCTCTGGAGATGGTGAGTCTGCTACTGCCAAAGGGTTTGGTTCAGAGGCAAGAAAATGATTTGTTAGGGGATATTACTGAGGATGCTTAAATGTTATTTTAAACATGTGAGCATCATCCTTTTTTCACTAGTCCTTCCAAACAGAATCTTGCCAAGTACAATTGATTTTATTACTATTCTGTTCATTCAATTCCCACTTCCAGTACTCTTGCCTCAGTCTCAACAACAGCCTCATCTTCCTGGGACCAGAGTCTACTCCATTAATTCAGTCTCCATACTGCAGCCAGTCATTCTCTTCTTAAAACACTTCAGTAGCACCACACTGTCCTAAGAATGCTCCAATTCATTAATGTAGTATATTAGTCAACTTGGGCTGCCATAACAGAATACCATAGACTGGGTGGCTTAAACAATAGGAATTTATTTCTTACAGTTCTCGGGCTGGACAGTCTAAGGTCAAGGTTCCTGCCAGTTTGGTTTCTGGTGGGGGTTCTCTTCCTGGTTTGGAGATGGTTGCTTCTCGTTGTGCTGCTTCTTATAGGGCACTAATCCCATCATGGGGACCCTCTCCTCATGACCTCATTAAAACCTGATTACCTCCCCAAAAGTCTCATCTCCAAACACTATCACATTGGCGGTTAGGGCTTCAACATAAACATTTGGGGATCACATTGGCGGTTAGGGCTTCAACATAAACATTTGGGGAGGACACAAACATTCAGTCCATAATACTGGCATCTACAGCCTTGCAGGGCCCTTGTTTTCCTCGTCATCCCCATCTGTCTCACTTCTTGCCTTTAAGTTTGCAGTGCAGCCATACTGACAGCTGATAATCCCTTGAAAGCGCCTTGTTTTTGTCTTATTTCTGGGCCTTTGTATGAACCCTGCCTAGAATAACTTTCGCCAACCTTCCTTTGCCTGATAACTCCTATTTGTCCTTTAGGTATGTTCCTCCAAGCAGCTTTCTGGCCCCCAAACCAGATCAGGTGTCCCTCATCTGTGTATGCACTGTCGGGTGCCTTGTGTGTACCTGTTTGTAGCTTTTATCACTCAGTATGGTCATTGATGGTTTGCGGTTTATTTGCCTTTTCTGCCCTACCATCCTTCGCACCAAAGAGCTCCTTGAAGACAGGTGCCTTAGCACCTGATATAATATGTGGCTTACAATGCATGTACAATGAATATATTCATTTGTGTAGCACACTGTTAAACTGTTTATACTGTTTCAGGGCAGTATTCAAAGTACCCTGAAACAAATAAACTCATCTACAAAGATATATTAATAATCATAGTTCCTTAATTAACGTTCGTTCCTCCTGAATAAAATAGTCTTTTAAAAAAAATTACCTTTACTTAAAAGACTTCTGTGAAGTCAGTTATCCATTATGTCACTAATGTGGCTGAGTCAGGGCTCAAACTATCTTATTTTTTGCCTGATATATTAGAGGAATTTGATAAAAAGCAGATTTCTTTTGCATGACTTGACTGGAGGTGACTCCAGGTGTGTGGTGGGGAAATAGGGCACAGAACTCAGATGTCAGCCTCACCTGGTGATCTGACCTTCTCATGAGTTCATATCCCTGGTTTCTTGGAAGCAGAAGGTGAGGCCAGGACTGGAAAGGGCACACATGCTGTAGCTTGGAAGAAACTGTCTCTCAGTTCTTGGAATCACAGAACTAAAGAGCCTTAGGCCGTCTGGTCCAACACCTGCTTTAAGAAGTGAGGAAAGAGTTCCTAGTATTTTGACCTGGAAACCTCACAAGACTTTCCACAAATTTTGTTTTTTTTTTTTTTTTTTTGAGACAGAGTCTCACTCTCTTGCCTGG
>RJWJ010000769.1:119061-142843 GCA_004363605.1 Indri indri | reverse complement strand
TTTCCACAAATTTTGTTTTCTCTTCTCTAAAAGGCTGGACTTGGAGGTCACTAGGCCCCCGATCCCAGTCAAAATATCTCTTAGAAGCATTCATCTACCCGCCCCTCAGAGCCATCATCTGAATGCTATCTTCTGGGTAGATGATGCGTTAATATTGCTACACAGAAATTCATGGATGACATAGTTCCTGGCCCCTAGAAACTTACAAACTGAGACCAGGAGTTTGAGAGTGATTTGTATATTATCAGTTAAGTCAAAAGAAGGAGAAACTTTTAAATATGGGTTTTATTTGAAAGCCAAGCCAGATATGAAATCAGCTTTTATTTTTGCTTTTATCCAGTTCGTATATATGGATTATCTCAAGTTATAATTTAACTTTAGGAAAGTGCTGAGGATGAATGGATATTCGCTTTTTCACAGGGTGCAGAGGAGTCAGAGTGGGGAAGGAGGGAAATGCCATTAGGAGCATCTCCTGTATTCCAAGGCATTTTAGAGCAACCCTCACGACAAGCCTATAGGGGAGGAATTGTTATTCCCACTTCTCTGGTAGGACACTGAAGTGCAAGGATTTCCTGTGGTTAGGTGGCTAGTAAGGTGGGGTTGGGTAAGGTTTAAACCTAGTTCTGACTATCATCAGAACCACACAAGGCTGCCAAGAAGCATAAAAAGACACTGGCAATCTGGGTCCCCATTATCAATCTGAAAGACATGTAGTCTTAAGCTTGGAAATAGGTCGTCCGGGTCAACCCTGTCTTTTTTGATGGAGGAGCTAATAGGTCGTCTGGTTCAACCCTGTCTTTTTTTATGGAGGAGCTGAAGCCCTAAAAGGTAAAGGAACTTGCCTGCAGTCAAACTGGGTCAGAGAGGACAGAAGGGTAGGTGTGTGGGGGCAGATCTGGCCCAACCCTGACAAATAGGAAGCCTGAAGTGAGAATGGAAATTTCTGTCCAAGAAACAGAAGGCAGAAAAGCAACTGTTCTTATTCCCCACCTGAGGTGTGAATTCCTTTATTGAGTCGCAATAATTTTCCAAAAATTCTGACTCCTGCTAATTTAGGCTCCTGGCCAGACATCTACCACTTTCCCCCAAGCCCCACAACCCTTCAGCGTGCTCACAATCAAGCCAGGGAATAGGGGCTGCAAGGGAGCAGGGCTCCTGCAAATTTATGTCATCCACTGTCACCCCCGGCCCCTGAGTCTCTGGTTCTTTTGGTCTTACTAGACAACCGTGTCTTTCAAAACACAGTTCCTTTCTATCCTGACAAATCTCTCCCAAGGCAGTGTCCTTATATTTACATTTGTCCAGAGCTTTTGTTTTTATAAAGTGCCTTCGTGACCAGCTTCTCACACGAACTTCACCCTGGCAAGGTAGGCAGGGAAGGGACTATTACCCCCATTTTACAGGAAAGGGGACTGAGGCTGCCCTCTTGATTCTCCAATCAAGGAAATATTTGCAAGCCTCAGCCTTACATCGGCTCATCAGGGCTCCTTTGGCACAGGTTCTAGGTTTTCCCTTTTGTTCCTCACATTTCTTAGAATCCCAGTGGATTCTACATGGCAGACACATTACAAATAGGTGGATGATCCATGTGTGACAGCGAGGCCTGCAGTCACAGCTTTGTGGTGCTTTGGTAGCATCCCTCTAGACTCCTTGGCCGATTTTGAACTGTATTGTGGGCCACTCCTGTCCCGCGCTTGCAGTCTTTCCTGCTTATAATTCATTGTCTAATCAGATTTTATGGAGGATACAAGTTTGCAAACTTCCGTTTTATCCAAATGGATCTGTTTTGGTTTCTCTTGCCTAAATGTTAGGCATGCCTAATGGGTTTCAAAAATTAATATAATTTATTTTCCATCTTGTCAGTGCAAAACAGTGTTCTTAAGAAAAAGCACCGAAGAGCAGAACATTCTTCTTTTTCTCCTTCTGTTTCTTGAATGTGCAACAAGTAAACAGTTCTATAAACACGTGTAGTCTGTGTTCATGTGTACGTGGATCCACTGTTTCATTCCACTCTTCCATTCTTGGTTTCATACAAGTTAAGTACCAGTTGCCTTCTTGTCTTCTTCAAAAAGGAGATTCTCGTAACATCTGGACTTTCATCAAGGCCCGTTGCATCTGCTCATAGGTTACGAACATCGTCACATTCCAGCTTCCCAAACGCAAAAAGGAGGGTGTAAATCTGATGAGAAAAACAACCAAAACATCAGGTGGAGCGGCCTAGGAGACCACAATGAGACCCACTGTGCTCTCCCCTGTACACAGTGTTAGTGGCAAAGGACCTCGACTTCTGTTTGTCATGAGCATCTTCTGAGATCCTTTCAGTTGTTTTCTTCTCTGCTTAGGGGATTTAGGCAGAAGTTAGAGTCAGGAGAGGAAAGAAAACTAACATTTTGAGCCAGGTTACTGTGTCAGGCAGTTAATTCTCACAATTCTACATGGCAGCTGTGATTGCTGCCAGGTTCCTTTTTCAGAACCGAGGCCTGAGAAGGTTAAGAAGCTCAACCAAAACCACACAGCTAATAAATGTCAGAGCTGGGGTTCAAATGAGTGTCTGACCTGACTCCACCCTACTGCCTGGTGTTTCTGGGCTCACTTACATCCTGCCAGGACACTGAGACGCTGGGGCACTGCAGGGTGAAGACAGTGTGGCACCAAATTTAGCTCATTCCAGAGAGTGTGGCTGTGCCGCCATGGCACAGCAGGGAGAGAGGCCCCCAGCTCAGCTGTGCCTCAGGGACGCAGGGATGAGCCCGTGACCTGGCCCGTATCTTCCTCTCAGCCTCTCCTCTAATCCCCTCCTGGGCCCTTTCACTCCTGCCAGACTCAGCTAGTTACGGTTCCCTGATGCCAGGCCCTCTTACCTCCGTGCCTTTGCTCATGATGTTCTGCTTGTAATGGCCCCTACTCTCTTCCTTGCCTGGCTAGTTGCTCTTTGCTCTGTAGGACTCAACTTGGGCACCATAACCTCCTGCCATGGCCTTTCCTGACCCTCACAGGGACTGTAGAATTGTGGCAACAAATGTGAACTATGGAGTCAGACCTGGGTTCAAATTCTAGCTCTATCAGTTTCTAGCTTTACAACCTGGACAAGTTACTTAATCTTTCTTAATTTCCTAATCTGTGAAACCAGGAAAATAACAGTATCTGCCTTATAGAGTTGTCATGCAGATTAAATGAGTTAATGTGGGACAGCACATAGCATGTACAGGGCCCAGTATCAGTAAACACTCAATAAATGTCACCTACTTGCCTGCTGCTCTTTGAGGAAAACATAGCACAGGGCCTGGCACACACAAGATGCTCAATAAATGTTTGACAACTGAGACAAGTGGCTAGAGAGGAAGACTGTAATGATAGAAGCACTTATCAGAAGAATAGTCTGTCAATTGAAATATAGTTTTATTATGTCATTCCCAGGCTTGGAACCTATGGTGGTTCCTGTTTTCTTGTTGGGTCCAGTCTTATGTTGGGCACCAGAAAACTATCTGTTGAAGTCATCAGTGGTGAGAGGTGAGAGGGCCAACCAAGAGGGCTTACCAGTAGGATAAACAACAACATGTTGGATGTGGTGTTTGATGGTCTGGGTTTGAACTGTGGCTCTGCTATTTTAACTTGTGATCTTGGAGAAGTTATTTAACTTTTCTGAGACTCAATCTCCTCCTCAGTGAATGTGGAGAATACTACCCAGTTCAGGGGATTGTTGAGGTAACATATGTCAAATGCTTAGCACAAGGCCTAAAACATGGTGGCTTAGCTACCAGGATAATCATAAATAACCTATATTACTGAGTGCATGCTTTGTGCTAGGGCCTTTGGGAGATAAAAGATGTATTAGGTTGGAGCAAAAGTAATTGCAGTTTTAGCATTGTTGAAATTTGCCGTTTGATATTGGAATGCATTCTTAAATTTTAAGTGTGGTTATGTTATGCATCATTTTAATGTGCATTTCTCACGTTATGTTTCTTTGCTAATGACTTATTACTTGTTGTTTATTTTATATTTATTTTAGACTATGGAGATGATGTTAGACAAAAAGCAAACTCCAGCAATTTTTTATTTGAGTTCAAAATGGGTCATAAAGCAGCAGAGACAACTCGCAACATCGACAACGCATTTGGCCCAGGAACTGCTAATGAATGTACAGTGCAGTGGTCGTTCAAGAAGTTTTGCAAAGGAGAGGAGAGCCTTGAAGATGAGGAGCAGAGTTGCTGGCCATTGGAAGTTGACAACGACCAATTGAGAGCAATCATCAAAGCTGATCTTCTTACAACTACATGAGAAGTTGCCAAAGAACTCAAGGTCGACCCTTCTGTGGTAATTTGGCATTTGAAGCAAATTGGAAAGGTGAAAAAGCTCAATAAGTGTGTGCCTCATGAGCTGACCAAAAATAAAAAAAATCATCGTTTTAAAGTGTCGTCTTCCCTTCCTGTACACAACAGCAACAAACCATTTCTCAATTGGATTGAGACATGAGAAGAAAAGTGGATTTTATACCACAACTGGTGGTGACCAGCTCAATGACTGGACTGAGAAGAAGCTCCAAAGCACTTCCCAAAGCTAAACTTACACCAACAAAAGGTGATGGTTACTGTTTGGTGGTCTGCTGCTGGTCTGATCCACTACAGCTTTCTGAATCCTGGTGAAACCACCATTATATCTGAGAAGTATGGTCAGTAAATTGATGAGATGCCCTGAAAACTGCAATGCCTGCAACTGGCATTGGTCAACAGAAAGGGCCCAATTCTTCTCCATGACAAAGCCCAACTGCATGTCACACAACCAACACTTCAAAAGGTGAATGAATGGGGCTATGAGGTTTTGCCTCATCCATCATATTCACCTGATCTCTTGCCAACCAACTACCACTTCTTCAAGCATCTCAACTTTTTGCAGGGAAAACACTTCCACAACCAGCAGGATGCAGAAAATGCTTTCCAAGAGTTCGTTGAATCCTAAAACATGGATTTTTACGCTATAGGAATAAACAAACTTATTTCTTGTTGGCAAAAATGTGTTGACTGTAATGTTTCCTATTTTGATTAATAAAGATGTGTTTGAGCCTAGTTAGAATGATTTAAAATTCAGGGTCCAAAACCCCAGTTACTTTTGCACCAACCTAATATAAGGTACCGATCCCTGGATTTAAGGAGCTTGTGCTTTAGCATGGGGGATACTTATAGCTTACAAATACTACAATACAAGGCACGAGGTGGTAAATAACATAAAGACGGTGTCAAATGGTATTGCCAATGTCCACAGGGAGGAGGGAAAATTTATACCTGAGAGTGTTAGGGAAGAGATGGCATATGAACCAGTCTTAAAGAATGGCTAAGATTTAGATTCTGTAAATGTTGAGAGGCATTCCATGAAGAGGTAACAGTAAATGCAAAGGCATAGAAGCAGGAAAATGTGAAGTGTGTTGGGATAGTGAGTGAGGCACTTTGGCTGCCATCAGCGTGGTGATCAATGGTCGTAGCAGTAGGTTGGGGAAAAGTTCTAGGATTGCTAACTACCTTTCTCTCCTTCTCTCCTGCCCCACAGGTTGCAGATAGACAGTACTTTTACCTATCCCTAGACTACTTTTTCTCATCAAGGCTTCCCCGACTCTCTAAATCAGGTTTAGTTCACTTTTTTTTTTCCTATGGTTCTTTATACTTCTCCTTCATGGCATTTACATCTGTACTGTTTACTACTACATCCCCAGATTGACCCATGGTAGCCACATTAGAAAAGAAAGAAACCCCAGTTCTCTGGGAGGGAGTGCTGGAGGTACAGGAGGCGGCTCACCCCTTGTAGAAGGCTGTGGGGCCCTCGCGGACTACCAACTTTAGCATGCAGTCCAGGGGGTTGCGGTACTGGCCTGGCGGTGAGTTCATATACCGGGTCTTCACCACGTCCACTGGGGAGGCCACCATTGTGGCACAGAAGCCAGCTCCAAAGGCAGAGACAAAGTGGCAGGGGAAGTTGTCTGTAGAAGAGAACAGAAGAGCAAATATCAAGGAGTGCACTTGCATTCTGTTCCATGTGGGTTTATTGTTTGTCCTCAACTAAACCTTGAACTCCTCGAGCATAAGGACAGTATTTTCCATATCTCTCAGTGCCCAGGGCTAAGCTCCTGGTAAGTACTGGCAAACTAGAACTGGGCCATCCCAGAGTTGGAAAGTCATCCAGCCCAAACCACCCTGTTTGAGGAAACTGAAATCAGAGAAGGTGAGAGACCCTTGCTTGAAGATCCACAGTGAGAAGTGGTGCAGGGACTCGCATCCAGTCTCCAGCCTCCCAGCCCAGGCGTCTTTCCCACTGGTCACAGTCATGTACGGGGCACTTTTCACTGTTGGCTGCTGCTCTCTCTACTCCTCCTAAAGGCTAGTTATCTCTGGGTGGTGCCCACTCTGTGGAGTTCCGTGTCCCTGCCCTGCTGAGGGAGGGCTGTCTGCCTGGAGCCTGGTGCCTCACCTGTGAGCAGGCGATAGTCCAGCAGCTTCTCCTTGATGATGTCGTAGGTCACCATCTCAGCACAGTTGACGATGGCATTCCTCGTGATGTTGGGAAAAGTTCCTGTTAGGAAGGGAGTCGGGGCTGATGAATGGGGAATGGGAGAAGTGGACGCCCTGGCTGCAAGGCCAGAGTTTGGGGCACAGTGCCCCATTCCAATGGTCTCAGCCAGAGGACCCCACCCCAGCTGAGCGGATTCCACACTTTCCTTTCTAGGGTTAATATATCTTCCTCAGAGACAGAAAAGAGAGAGGCCCACTTTTGTTGATTTGGTCACATTTTGGAGGATAATCTATAATAGCTGTCAAAATTAAAATATGCTTCTCCGAGATCCAGCTATAGCCAGAAAAGGAAGTCATTCTTTGGAAGAGGGAGGCTGGGCTTTTGGAACAGTGGCAGAATGTAGTCCCAGCAGGGCCCTAGGAGAATATCAAGACCAACCTCCTGGTTTCACAGGAGGGGACAGCTCTGGGAGGGCACCCAGCAAGTGAGTGCAGAGCCAGGGCTATGACCCAGATGTCTTGCCCTTACATTTCACTGGGTCACTGTTTCTCCCACAAGGATTCATGTGATCTCGCCCACATGTGAGAGATTCCAGCATTCGTCAAGGCGGCCACCACACAAACACATAGGGAACTCAAGAAGCCCCATCATCACTGCATCTCCCTGTGCCTCATGCTTCACAGTTGTGCTTTTCCAAAGCTTCTGGTTTTCTCTGTGCCCTGCTTGAAAGCCCTTCCCTTCCATATCCACACATGTGGAGCCTTTGAGGCCCAGCTTAGGCCTCACCTTCTCTGCACAGCTGGTATGCTTTTTCCCACCTCTGGCTCTACACCTCTAGCATGACACCTAGCACATCCTGCCCATGGTATAGCTGCCCCCTGACTTATCTCCTCTGCGTGCCTGCAAGTGCCCTGCTGGGGTGGAAGGTATCTTGTATTCATTTCTGTCTCGCTCGTAGCAGCCTGCTCATGGTGAAGGGTTGGTAAAATGAACTGAATTTGAGGTGCTATGGCAGGTCAGTGAGGTATTTTTGGTTGGGATATTCTTTCAAAATCACTGGAACACACCGTGCTGGCAGTTCCCTTCTTGCTCGGTTCCCTGCCCCAGCCCTAGCACAGGGAAGGCTTTGCTGAAGGCCCCCTGAAACTGGAGTCCAAACCCACCTTTCCATAGGCCCCTGAGCCCTTCCTCCCTGGCGATGGTTCTGTAGGCATCCATAGTCCCGCTGTATTTCCTGTCACTCCTGGGCCCAAGAGCGACACTGGCCTGGAATCGGATCTTCACCACATCTGTGGGTTGGGCACAGGTTACCGCCATTGCCCCTGTGGTGCAGCCCGCCAAAATCCGGGTAGCGATGCTGGAGTCTGGAAGAAGCAGAGTGGGCCAGTGTCCCACACTGAAGAGCTCGCTGGATGATGCTCCTCTTCGCGGGGCTGCCCCTGCCGTGCCTGCGCTCTGTTCCTGGGTTAGGGTCTGGCGCTTCTTTGGGCCACTCAGAGTCTCCTCATGAGCGCCTGTTACCAGCTTCCTGACGCCCCCAGCTCTGCTCTGAGTCTGGACTGCCCTGGTCTCCTGACCTACATGCCAAAATTCTGCTTCCACCTAGCCCCTTGGTGTCCCTGGGGACCTGGGCACTCACGGTCTGCTCCTTTTGGGGTATAGATCTGCTTGACGGAGTCGTATAGGCCGATGCGGATGGAAGCGAAGCTCATCTGGCGATGCAGGCCGGCGACCAGCCCATTGTAGGGGCTGCGGAGGCCCTCGGTGCGTACCATGGTCAGGATGGTGCCCACCACGCCACGGTACTGCACACCCCGGGCTGCCTGGGCTGCCTGGTTCTCCCCCTGGATCTGAGGGACAACTGCAGTGAGGAGCTGGGTGGGCAGGCAGGAAGGGGCTGTGTGCACAGGGACCCTGTCTGGGCTGAACCTGAGAACAGTCACAACCTACCTGCAGGCGGACCTTGGCTGTGTCCAGTGGAAAGGTGAGGAGGTCAGCAAAACAGGCCGCTGTGCCCGCCCCCAGGAGCTTCACAGCCGTTGTGGGAGGTACGTCTGAAGGCTTTAGTCCAACCATGGTCCCAAAAAGCCCTGCCGGGTGCCTTTGGGGCCCAGAGGAGGTCCAAGGAGAGAGGCAGCTGTGGGCTTCAGTGCAGCGGGGAGGCTGTAGGAGAAAGGTCAGAGGAGGCCGATGGAGCAGATGTCTGGCCCAGTCCCCAAGCGTCCCTCAGCACCCTGGCAGGGCTCTGGAAAGTGAGCAGCACTCAAGCTGCATGAATTCGGCCTATGAAAACAAGTCGCTTTCCCATCCCTCGAATCTTGCAATCCTGACCCTGCTCCTGCTCCTCCCCTCCATACCACGGGGCAGGCAGGGCTGGTGGTGGCATTTGCACCACATAGATGAGGAAACCAAGGCCTAGGCAGGGACCAGATGTGGTCTGACTCCACACACACCCTGTTCTCTCCACTGTCAAGCTGCTTCCGTGAGAGGCCTTCTCTGCTAATCCTGCTCCCCGAGGTATACAAAGCCTGCCAAGTCTCATAGACCCTTCTCTCCCAAATAAATTAAATAAACATTGGTTGTGATTCAATAGAACTGTTATTCACCCTGGATGAAAACTTTTTATTTTTGCAAGGTTGCCTGCATATAGTCATTTTTAAAAATTATTTTTATATATTTTTTATTGTTGTTTTTTAGAGATGGGGTCTCACTCTGTCACCCAGGCTGGAGTGCAGTAACATCATGATAGCTCACTGCAACCTTGACTCCTGGGCTCGAATGATTCTCCTCCATCATTCTCCTGAGTAGCTGGGACTACAGGTGTACCTCTCTTGTCTGAAGAGAGAGCACTGCAGCTGTAGTATAGGATCCACCCTCCACCTGCCTCTTTGCTCACTCACCTTTACCCTGCAGAAGACCAGCAGCTGCCAGGTGCTGGGCTTGTCCCCAGCAGGGAGGCTCTGGCTCCTCTGCCTGGGAGCTAGAATGCAGGATGTGGGTGTGTGGGAGCAGCTGCCTCTCCCAGTGTCTGTATCCTGGTAGCTTTTCTCCCAAGCCCTGGCATTTTGCTGCCCTTCCCCTCCTCTGATACGAGCTGAGCTGCTTGCGATCTCAGCATCACGAATCTGAACATCTGACTCTCGGAGTTGGGGAGGTCCTAGCTCTAGTGTCTCATTGGTTGTAGGAGTGTCCCGTTTTCAAAACCTATGGGAGCCACCCAGGCTCTACAAGTTAGGCATTTTTTCCACTTTCAGAGTGACAAACTGAGGCCCAGACAGGTGAAATGACCTGTCTAGGGCTACACAGCAGCAGATGTAGGACTCTCCCCAGGGCTGTGTGATTCCAATGCATTCTGTGCCCTAGGCACTTGGTGTAGAGTGTTTATGCCTTATCAGGCCCTGCAGGGAGCTGGCTTCACCTGCTTTGCTTCCTGCTGAAGATGGAGAAAGCCTCTTCTTCCCTGGCTGGAGGGCTGAACTGCCACACGTGGCTTCCCTTCTGAACCTACTGTGTCCTCGGCTGCCTCTGATCCCACCCATTCTTGTAGAATGAGCTCATTAACTGCAAAGATGGGGAGCCCCAAAGACAGAGATAGGATCTACTTATCCTGCTTCTCTCCAAAGCCTGGTGCAGGGAGGACACTTAGAGGGGTGAGGGAGGACGAGTTGACCAAAGAACCCCATTTACTGAAGTGGGGAAATAGGAAATGGTCATCTCTGACCACAGGGGCCTTTGGTAGAGGGCCTTGAATGCCCGGGTTACACTTAATCTAGTGGAGAAGGGAGAGTGGTTGGTGGTTTTCCAGTAACAGTCAGACCTGTGCTCAGAGCGTGCTGGTGCAGGTGTCAAGGCTGGACTGGAAGGGAGAGGTGGGAGGCTCTAAGACCAGTGAGGAGGTTGCTGGAATAGTGCCAGCAGGAGGTACTGAAGCCCGAACTTGGTCAAGAGCAGTGGCCAGGGGCAAAGTTGGAGCCCATTCCACGGGCAGTCCTGAGCCACCCAGGGAAATGGAACTGATGGACATGGACTCAGGTCAAAAGCCACACACACCTTGGGGGGAGGGCTCTAGAACTTTCAGTCAAGTTGGGGGAGGAAGGGAGGCCACAGTGGTGGGCACAGGTAGGGGCTGCCCTGAGGCCAGTGCCTTTCAGCCTCCTTCCCTTCACTCCAGCCTCCCCTAGAACCCTAGCAGCCAGCAGACCTTCACCATTGGCTAGTAGAGGAAGAAGTCAAGGAGTCCTTATCCCTGTAGCTCTGTTGGGGTACCTGACGGATGGGATGTTCTAGCCTGCACAGCCCATCAATGTTTGCTGAGTGCTTTCTGCACCAGGCGCCCTGCTGAGGTTACAGACATTGACTAATTCAATCTCTTTATAAAGCTATAAGGTAGTTGCTATCATTATTTCCATTTCCTAAACCAGGGACCTGAGGCTTTGAGGGCTTTGGCTAGTCATACAGCTGAAGTGATGGAGCTGAGATTGGCACCTACGTCTGTGCCTGTTCCACTGCCCAGAGAGTCTGACGTCAGGGGAAGCTCAGAATCCCTTGAGCTGCTTGTTTACTAAGTGGATTCTCCACCCTTAGCCCCGGAGATCGAGTCTGTGTTAGAAACAAATTCCCCATGGTAGCTCTGAAGTAGGGCTCAGAGGACCCCACTCCGAGACATCCTATTGCCTCCCCAACTCCAACCCCACCCTCCCTGGCAAAGCATCCCACCGGGGAAGCCATCTGGGCACAGAGTGACCATGGGCTCTGTAAACCTCCTGGCACATAACCTGGGCAAGGCCCCAGGCCACAGGGGCCCCCACCATCCTGACTCAGGAAAACGGCCCCAAGATCCTCACATGGAGAGGGTTTTATGCTCTGGAGGAATCCTAGAGATTCGGGGCCAGGCAAAGAAGAAAGCACTTCCTATCTATGGGGATTTGCATAATCCCACCTGAATCAGCTAGTGGGGCAAGGGGAGAGTGAGTCCTGGGTGAGTGACACAGGTGTTGGGTTCAAGTCCCAGCCCTGCCACAGTGCCCTTACCAGGGCTGCAGTTCCCTCATCTTGACAAGGTGAGGGGCTGGACTGAGTGTCTCAGGTCTGTCATGCTATGGCTAATGATCGCTGATAGC
The DNA here is from genome assembly GCA_004363605.1 of Indri indri. Lineage (NCBI taxonomy): Eukaryota > Metazoa > Chordata > Mammalia > Primates > Indriidae > Indri > Indri indri. The sequence goes on along the minus strand of RJWJ010000769.1, from coordinate 131,225 downwards.
TCCTGGCTGCTCTCTATAAGCCTCCAGTGAAAGGGAGAACGAGAGCGGACAGGGAGAGTGGAGGGATGGGGAGGAGAAAGGGGTCTTACCTGTGAGTCCAGCCAGGGCAGGGGCAGCACAAGGGCTTCTTAGGGCTCCATCCCAGGAGGTGGCAGCAGGGATCTGAGGGCCCCCCTTGCCATTCACAGTTGTCTCTGTCGCCTCAGCTTGGCACTGGTCTTATACATTCCCGCTGACCTGAAACCTTATCCTAGAGAAGCTAGTTGACAGCCTGATCACTTGACGAGAGGCTGGCTGGTGAGGAGCAGGGAGGTGAGGGGAAAGGTCAGTGAGTTCCAGATTTGGTTCAGTTCTCTTGACTGCGGGCACTTTAATATAGCTCCTTCAAGCTGTGAAAGCTTCCTTGGGTGGTGACAAGGGTATATGGTGGGGGGTGGACCTGTCACTTTTGACAATCCATAGGTTGAGGTCTCCCATGATAGGCTGGGCACAGCTCTCTTTTTTTCTGAGACAGAGTCTCACTGTGTTGCCCGGGCTAGAGTGCCGTGGCGTCATCCTAGCTCACAGCAACCTCAAACTCCTGGGCTCAGGTGATCCTTCTGCCTCAGCCTCCCGAGTAGCTGGGACTACAGGCATGTGCCACCATGCCCGGCTAATTTTTTCTATATGTTTTTAGTTGTCCGATTAATTTCTTTCTATTTTTAGTAGAGACGGGGTCTCCCTCTTGCTCAGGCTGGTCTTGAACTCCTGAGCTCAAACAATCCGCCCGCCTCGGCCTCCCAGAGTGCTAGGATTACAGGCATGAGCCACCGCGCCCGGCCCAGGCCTCCTCTTAATAATAACAATGATGATAAGTGTTCATTTCTTGGTGCCTACTATATGCTAAATGTTTTGTACACATTGCTTTTACTTTTCACAACCCTATGAAGTGGGTGCTATTAGGATTCTAAATTTTTTTAAATTACAGATTTATTGAGATATAATTTGCGTACCATGCAATTCACCTATTTCAAATGTACCAATTCAAATGATTTTTAGTATATTGAGAGTTGTGCAACCATCGCCACAATCTATTTAACATTTTCATCAACCCCCTCAAAAAAACTCCGTACACATTAGTAGTCACGTCCCCTTCCCCTCCCCCAGCCTCAGGCAACCACTAATCTATTTTCTGCCTCTACAGATTTGCCTATTCTGGATATTTCATATAAATAGAATCATACAGTATGTGCTCTTTTATAACTGGCTTCTTTCACTTGGCATAACAGTGCTTTCAGAGTTCATCCATGCTGCAGTGTGTGTTAGTACTTCATTCCTTTTTATTGCTGGGGATCCTAAAATTTTACTGTTTAACAGAGGGGAAAACTGTGTCTCAGGGAGGGCAGTGGCTTACTCGGGCCATATAGCTAGTATGCGGCAGAGCCTGACCTCCAACCTCTCAACTATAATGCATTTTGGGCCTATCTGCTGTGACCATTCTTCTCTGTGACATGATACTTGGAGGCTTCAGCATGAACACTGCTGGAGCCAAAGGGAGCTGGGGAAGGGTGGAAGGGTCTCCTGCAGCAGCTACTGTAGGCTCCATCCATAAGCACTGAGAGTAAGTGCTGGGCATGGCTGAACTTGGGACCTAGATGACACAGAAAAGTGGGGGCAGGAGAGGAGGGGGAGAAGGGAGATACACAAAGGAAGTTAACTGGGTAGGGCAGAGGAGTAGGCAGAGGCCATTTCTGGACTTGGGCACAGAGCCATGGTCACAAGGCAGGTGGTTAGAACTACAGACGCTCAAGTGCAAAGCTTGGGCTGTACCTGTCCCCTTCCTTGGACCAGCCCTGAATGTCAGCAGAACAGGCAGACGTATTATGTTAGCAGGGAGTGGCTGCTGGGGCTGCTGAGACGAGGAGGGTTCAGGAAGTAGGTTCTGAGCTCCACTGGCAATACCAGCCTGGAGGTGGAAGGGTGAACTGCAGGGAGTCTATGGGGGAGGGATAAACAGTAGGAACCCAAACATAGGGGTGGCAGGCCCTGGAAAAACCCAGAGGGAAGGGTGCTGAGCTTACTTTGACCAGGGTGCTTCTTAAGGGCAGGGCCAGGTCTGCTTGCTTTGGTTCCCTGTCCCGCATCCAGCCCGTACTAGAAGATCCAAGGTTGGCTGCTGTGGGCTGGGATGCGACCAGCCTCTGGTGATCAGAAACACCTACATTCCAGTCTCTGTGGAGGCAGTACTCAAAGGGAAGCGGGGGAGACACTGGCTAGTTCTGATGGTGGGAACAAACATCTTCCTCATATCCATACCGCATGACTCAGTAAGCCATTTCACCTCAGAGCTGGCACTGGGAAATACATCCAACTTCCAGGAACAACATTGTGGTACGTAACATACTCTTTGGAAGAGGAGGTGGTGGGTGTCAGATCCTCAGGTCCCTTTGTGTCATCGGAGGCTGCTCTCAGCCTGAGTAGGAGCAGCCCATGTCCTCTTGTGGCCGTATCCTAACTTGATCCCATCAGGTTATTTACAGGAGCTGGAGCAGGATTTGGAAGGAATATTCTTCACCTGAGGCTTTACCCCTCAGGCCTGGGCCCATGACTGTCCCTCTGTAGGTTCCCTGTGTCCCAAGGGAGGTGGATCCCTGGCCCCTGAGAGCTGTGCACTGGCCATGTGAGAGGGAGACCCAGGAGGGAGGACAGCCTCTGTGGTGCTGGAGAAGGGGTGGGCTGGCAGGCTGAAGCTTAGGGAGCTGAGATAAACAGAAGGTGGAAAGGCTGGCCTGAGGGCACATCACCAATAAGGAGGGTACCTGCTCTCTCCTCGGGGTTCCTGCATCACTTTGCACCCTCCAAGGCCCAGTGTGCTCTGCCTGTCTCAGTCATTGGTGCGCTTGCCTCTGCTGGGTGACTCTTGGAGCTTCAGGAGAGTGGGTGGGGCTGACATTTCCTAAGCTTCCACTATGTGCCAAGTGTAGGCAAAGCACTGTCACAAATGTCACCTCATTTGATCTTCGTCACAACCCTATGAAGCTGGGGTTATGTTTTACAGATAAGGCTGCAGAACTCAGACAGAGCCAGACTAGTCTCTATTTCCAGTTGCATGTGGCTCAGAGCACCCTCCTGATTCTCTCTGCAGCTTTCCACGGCCTGGCCATGGCCAATTCTCTGGGCTCACCCTGTCTCTTCTAGGAAGCCTCCCCTGACTGCTCCACCTACATGGTCTTTCCCCACATTCAGCACTTACCTTGTTTTCATCACTGAGTGCAACAGCCTTGTGACATCTCTGGGGATGTCTTGTGTGGTGATTCACTTCCTAACCACATAAACAGAAGCGAAACACTAAACTTTGTTGAGTCTCAGGTTAACTACAAAAGGGGCATCATAATATCTAATTATGAAGCTGTTTTGAGGACTGAAATGACATGCACTTGGGGTAAACAGCAGGACCCTCCACGTTAGTTCCCTTCCAACCCTGTCGCCCAGCCACACCGTGTACTCTACACATCTGTGCCCTTTCTCATCCTCTTCACAGGGCCTTGTCTACGGTAGCAGCTCAGCTGTATGTGGTCTGACAGTCTAGGCTGGAGTTTTCCATCCCAGAGACAAGGGGGATTCTGAGGGGCCTGTTCCAGGAGACTCCCCCGCTTTGCTGATAGATTTCAAGCACCACCAAAGGAAATACTGGGTGTCACTGTAACCTGGACCAACCTGATCTTTGGAGGAGCTCAGAAGTCTCATGGTGACCCTGGTTCCCTATTCCAGACAAGCTTCTCTTAGGGACTGTACGGTTGTCAAACTTTCTCTCTAGCAGTTACGGTGAAAACGAATTCCTAGCATCCCCACTCCAGTGGCCAACCCAGCAAACGCTTGTGCATGGAATACAAACACCAATATGAGTTTATTCACACACAGGCAGGAATGACTTTCACAGCTGGGTAAAAATAATAAGTTAAAAGCATGGTTAGAATTTCAGACAATCAGATTAAAATTTTGATGGAGGTGATTTCTCTCTCCTATTAATTTGATACAGCATAAAAATAATTTATATCTATGAAACACCCTTATTCCCACACGAATGAACTGGAGGTGGCCCTAGGATTTCTTCAGCTATGAACACAATCTACACCCTCCCCCTCCCCAACCTTTAAGGCAAAAATGGCCCATCATATTCTGGCAGAGAGTGGGCTCATGTCAGCAGTCAGCTGTGTCAAGGACACCGGGAGGAGTTTCTCCACTGAAAGTTGTCTACTTGGGTTCCTTGGTCAAAAGATGGGTGGGCCACTTTGGCGCTGGAATCCCTTTTGTTTCTAGCTTTTGTGTCACCATAGAAGAAAGAAACTGAAGTCCTGGCAGGTGGACACTGGGCTGGTTTGGGACACTCCTCTAGTCTGCGCTGTCTGGGTTTCTCAAGGTGCCCATGGACTAGCTGGTGGTGGTTTCAGGGAGCCAGACCTGGTGCCTCCTGCAAGCTGGGCAGGACTGAGGGAGGGTGGGCAGGTTGTTCTGTCCCTCAGTCCCTCAGGCTACATCAGTCTTTCTGGGAGTATCGGGAAGAAAATATCCGTGCAATCCTGCGAGTTTCTTCCTCAGGCAGGGTGGGAGGGAGTGAATTAGGTCTGGGGCGACAAGGCCTTCGGGAGAGGGCTCCCCTGGTGGCTTCACTTTTGTCCTGCAGAGGAAGAAGTCAGCTAGGTTAGTACTGAGGATATGGCACCACCAATGGATGACTTTGGTTCCTCTCATCTTTTGGTCCTTTGGTTAATATTTAGGTAGAGCTGACTGGTTTACAAAGCATGTCACATACCTTATCTTGTTTAACCCTTACCTCAACCACATAAGGAGGGTATATCATTCTCCCCATGTCATGGATGAGGAAACTACAATTGGTGTGGAATAAACCCAAAGTCTCACAGCTCTAAGTAGCAGAGCTGAGATGTGAACCCCAGATCTGAATTTTTCTGTGCCTCTGGAGAAGGAGGGGGCTGTCACCTCCGGGACAGGTTTGAAGCCTCATCCTTTCTCTGAGTTGTTACTGTCCCATGTGTGACCTTAGGAATATATCCACTTACTAGCGAGAAGATGATGGTAGATAATGTACTCTCTGTTTGACCCTTTGGAGTTTCTGAACTGCCAGGTGACATGAAGCACATACCCACTGTCCTGCTACCAAACATCTCCCTGTCTTGGGCTGACAGAGCACCATTAATTCCACCTTTAAGGTGCTTGCCTTTGGGTTATGGCATCGTGGTCCTCTGGACCCCCCTACTCACTCATCTGTTCATTAAACATTTTTTTTTTACCTCTTACTCTGTCAAGGTTCCTGCGCTGAAGGAGCTCAAAGCTATATACAGGAAAGCCACCCCAGGCAGCTGGCTGAGAGCAAGGCCCTGGGGAAGAGATGGAGGACTGGTAGGGGAAGAAGTAGTTCTGAAAGGAGATGGGATTAGCTACCACAGGCAAACCTGGTTGACTTCACAGCATGCAGCCTACCCTATGGATAAATATTTCTTAGGAAATCTTAGGAGCTGAGATCGTCATCCAAATCTTAGGAGCTGAGATTGTCATAGGCTGACGGAGCAATGAGATCACACTGTAATACTCCCTGGGCACTAAGAATCAGCTTGGGGAGGATCCTAGAGATTGGGACTATCTCCCTTCCCCCTCCAATTCTGCTAATGAGAAACTGAGGCCCAGCTAGAGTTGCTTCTGGGATTAGTAACATCTTCTTTAACCTTTTTAATGTCTACTGTGAGAGGGACACAGAAGCTAACAGAACTCTGTTCCTGACCTTCAGAGCTCAGAGTTAAGCTCTGGGAGACAGAGAGATCTACCCAAAGAATTAGAATGCAGTCAGAATGAGAGGAGGGAAGTGGGAGTTGCGTGTCCCCGCTCTACTATTTGGATGTCAGTTTCCCATCCATGAAACAGCAGAGTGGATGGCCAATCTTGAGGGTCCCCGCCAATCTAGAATTCTAAATGCCAAGGCAGTGTATACAACCTGAACTGAGCAAGCTCTCAGCATTGTCAGCCCACAGGCAGGCTTTCCTGAGCTGCACCGCAGAGACTGGAAGATAACATCTCCCTGTCTTCTAGGTAGGCCTAGGTTAAAAGGGAAGAAGGAAACCCACTTCTTGCTGGTGTTTGCAGTTCTTCCTTCCAAAATACGGGAAGCACTTGCACCCCATAAAGCCTCAGGCCAGGAGAGGCCAGCGGACCAGCCTCTGCCTGTTGCCCTCCTCCTTCAGGCTGAGTGCTCCTGTGTAGGGCATGGCCTGGGTCAGATGCTTGTGACCCTGCCTGGGCCACATCCAAGACAGGAGCTTGGTAGCAGCTAGACCAGTGTGAGTGGGACCAGGCCATGGTGACCAGAGACTTAAATTGGGAGGGCAGGAGACTCTTGCAGCAAACTTCTCATTCATTCATTTCAGAACAAGCGGTTGTTGGCCTACCATGTGCCAGGCCTTTAGTTAGGGCAAACCCTCTCAGAGTCTCCGTAACACTTTCAGCTTGTGTATGCCTTTCTCTACTCCCAAGATCCAAGATGACTGTTTCTTGAGTGATCTGGGATTTAGAGGTGACACAAGTCCCATTCCAGTCCCGTTTGTACTGCAGATGAATTTTCTGGGTCATCAGCTGTCTCTTGCTTTCCATTTCTTTCTCTGCTACTATGAAAGGGGACTACAGAGATGTTTTATAAGCCAGATTGGAAAACAGGCCTATGAATATGGTCCTCTATCTCAAATCCTAAACCCAGGCCTTTGTTTCCCCATCTTCCAGAAGACAAGTATTCTCAGTTTTCAGTTTTAGAGAGACTTAGATGGGTCTTGCTCTTGATGGCTGGAAAGGCCAACTGCCTCAGTTCATGAAATGACCATAAAAAGACCTCTGTTGGTGATTCATCAAAAAACTTTCAGGAGCCTAAGATCTACTCAACCGGATCAGCTCTTACAGACAACAGGCAGATGCTTTCTGTTGTCACAGGGCTGCTCAGCTACACTTGATCTTAGCCAAAAGGCCAAGAGGCAACTGGGCTGCTCAGCCAGAGGGGAGACAGACACCGACCTACCCAACAATCACAGAGATGAGGCTTAGAGCTTGGGAGCATTGAGAAAGGAGCAGTTAGTAACAGCTAAGAAAGTACTGGGAGGCTTCGCACAGAGGTGGGATGTGAGACAGGCAGGGTTTCAACAGAGCTGGGGGCTGGGGTGAGGTCATCCATCAGAGGGAACAGCATGAGCACAGGCCTATACCTGCTGGCTGGGCCCATATCTGCCCTGGAGCTGGATCAAGTGTGGCTGGTTCTGCCAACCACAGACCCAGTGACCTAGGGGGCCTTATCTGCATGGCCCAGGCCCAGGGACCGGGACAGGACAGGCCTTGGCTCTGTATACAGGGCAGGGTTGCGGTGAGGAAGGACAGAAAACACACACTCAGCAGCATTTGACTTTTGTTGACCTCAAAAGGGTTTAAAAAACATCTTGACTACCAGTGAAGATTCTTTGTCAGGATTGCTACCCTAAAACATACCACCCTCGAGGGGCTGGCCAGAGGTGAAACTTCCCAGAGCAGTGATAACCCCACATGTACTAACTATTCCTCTAAATACTCCCATGTGCCTGGCTAGAAGCCAGAGGGCACAAGAAAACTGTCAGCATAGCATGTGCTTTGCAGGAGCTATCAACCCTCCTGGGGAGGCAGGAGGAGCCCACATGGAAGCAGGATTGTCAGAGGTAGAGGGGCTGTAGGTACCGTGGAGTCTAGACAGTGGGTGCCATACATGGGGTGAAGTCCCTGGATGGGTACTTTGAAGATGAGGGACTTGAAAAACATGAAAGTGGAGTGTGAACTTAAGATGAGAGAGGGCATGCCAGGTAGAGACTCGGCTTGAGCAAAGGTGTGAAGAAGGAATTTCTTTGCTGGAAAAGTAGCAGGAATGGGCCGGGCTGAACTGCAGGAATGGAGAGCAGCAGAAGACAGACCTAGAAAGAGGAGCTGATACTTGCAGAGGGAAGTTCCAGGATGTCTAGGGGAAATTTGACCTTATTCCTCTTGGACCTCAGGGAGCTGATCTGTAAGGGCCTTCCCAGTGAACAGGGATGGGGGTTTTTGACCAGAGTCCTGGTCTGAAGGACAGAACTGGCTTTCCTGTGGTCTGGGTGTCAAATGTGGCATCAGGCCAGAGCTCTCTCAGGCTGCCCCATTAAATCCTCCCCTGTCCATGTATGGGGACTTGCTGTTTTCTGCAGTGTAACTGGACACTCAGGACATGAACATGACAGGCCTCTCTGGTAATAGATGTATCTTAAAGGAGCCTTTAATGCCAAAGATGGGACACTGCTGGGAAGAAAATAGAGCACATGGAAGGAGTAAGAAGTGGTGGTGGAAGGAAAATGTGGGGTTTCCTGGGGCAAGTCGCTAACCCTGCATAGGGAGTTGGTTCTAGTCCTAGCTCTATCCCTTCTTAGCCAAGTGGCTTTGGGTAAGCCACTTTCTGGGCCTTGGTTTCTGCACCTGGAAACAGGACTTACGAAGAGCAGATAATGCAAGAGGAGGTGCTCTATAAACCATGGACTTATCCCAGTGCTTGGCTCCCTCTTCGGCCAGGTCCCTGTGATGTAGCCTCTTTTCTAAAAGCTCTCTCAGGGGGGCCTCACCCTCTTCTTTGGTCTTAGATGTGATCTGATCCCAGCCACTGCATTCTGGTTTCTCTCTACTCCAGCCGCTAGATGGATCCCCCCGAACAGGCCATGCTTCCAGAGAGTGCTAGTGCAACTACCCCTACTTACCCCTGCTTCAAGGTATCCCAGGGACTTTCTCAGAGGAGAGGCAGTGGGGTGGAGTGGAAGGGACACTGGTTTGTGGCCCAGCCCTACTGTCCCACTCCCTCAAGACCAAGACACTTTCCTTCTCTGCATCTCTCTGGGTCTTAGCTTCACTGCTACCCCAGGTCTATTGTGAAGTTCAAATACAATTCAGATATGACCAAGGCTCTGGTGAGGTATAAAATCTTGAAAAACAGAGAGGCTACGCTGGAGCTAGAGCTGACACCAGTTGCAGACCCAGAGCGAAATGAAGCCTTCCTCTCCTCAGACCCCACTCCAGGCAGGGGGTTAGGCCTCAAAGGTCCTGAGTAGACCTAGGGTACAGCACCTCCCCAAGGCCTGACCGGTGCCAGGCCAGGCCAGCTCTCCCCACTCCATTGCCCTCCTCTTCTCCCAGTGAGCCTCTGGCCTGGGATTAGGGCTAAAGTTTTGTTCTTTCCCAGAGACGCTCCCTTAAGTGACATAAACACTGACTCAGGAGCTGAAAACTGAAAGTAAACAGCCTCCTGATTCTGGCTGGCTAGGTGGCTTTGTTGCTTCAGACACTGAGTGAGGGCTCCACGTAGCTGCCTGCCTTGCTCAACTTTCACCCCCTTGGCTGGCTGCCTTCCCCTGGGGTGGCTCCCAGAGTCTGGCCTGGATTAGGACTTCCTTGGTGCAGAAGAGAGCAGCAAACTCAGCAGCCACAGCTAGGAGTTGGGGGAAGTGAGGACAAGACACTTAGACCAGAGGCCCAGCCCTGAGAGGCAAATCCTAAATTGGACTCACCCGGCCCAGCTGCAGCACGGCTGATCTCCTGCTCTGAGCTCTTTCTCCATCCCATGTCAGAGCTCTGGTCACGTAGTTCTTGCTACTAAATGCTCCCTCCATGTCTCATCCCCACCCCACACCACCTGACCCTTCCTCCGAGAAGCCTTCCCTGATAGGCCCATTCCACAGGGTCTATCATCACTTCCTCACCCTAGGCTTCAGTCTGTATAATGAAGGGCCCTGACTAGGGCAAGACTCCACAACCTTTTGAACCCCTGCCTTGCTAAGAAGAGGGCTCAAAAGTCCAGATTCTTGAGAGGGAAGGGTTAAAGTTATACTCTTGTAAGAGCTCCAGGCTACTTCTGGAGTCTCTGGCTTCAGAGAAGCTCAGGCAACCTGAGCCTAGCACCTGCCCAGCAGGCCTGTGGGCCCTTTCCTGTGAGGTACCTGCCAACTTGCAATCTGGGACAGAGTGGGCAGCAGTCAGTTCTGGCCGTTTCCCCTGACTTCTGTACATACTTGGCCAGGTTGCTCATCTTTTAAAAGCTTTCTGTGGCCTTTACCAGAAACTCTTTCAGGCCTGCCCCACAGGCTGAGAAGAGAGAACCCCAGGATCACTGATCTGATCTGGTGACTTTGTGGAGGGTGGGGTTTCTCTATCAGGATTGTGCATCTTTCAGATGCCTCTGAGCTTATGGAAGGGACACCAAGGGATAGAAAAATTCTTTGGGCTCTGGGAGAAAAGCAGCAGCCCCAAAGCCTTAAGACCCACAGACAGGCCGCAGACTTCTGAGGCTAGGGCTCTATCACCCTTGGGTGGGGGATGTGTGTTGTCCTGGGCCTCTAACTCAGGGTCTGAACTGAACACATGGTTAATGGCTACAGCCCTGAGAACTGTTTTCCATACTTCTGGGGCTGCCCTCTCAGGCCTAACTTCCCAGCACCCAGTTCCTGGCTCTAAGCTTTTGATCATGTCCCTGTCCCTTAGCATCTCTTTCCTACTGGTATTACCCTCCCCCTCTAAACACACCCCAAAACATAACAGAATAAGAGGGACGATGTCTTGATAATAAAAATAACAATTGCTAATACTCATAGAGCACTTGCTATGTTACATGCCAAGAACTGTGCTAAGTACTTACATAGCCTACTCAGTTAATCCATAATCAATCCTAGAAGGCAGGTACTATTATGCCCATTTTTCAGATAAAGAAACGAAGCACAGAGAAGTTAAGTAACTTACCCCACGTTACACAGCTAGTAAGTGGCAAAGCTGAGCTTGAAGCTTAGGCTACCTGGATTCAGAGGCCATGTTCCTAACCACTATACAAAACTGCCTGGTAGGAGAAAAGGGGGATGTATAGTCACAAATTAAGTCTGTGTTGCCTCCCCAGAGACCAGAAAAACATGTTGCTGAGGACATCAGAAAATCATCAGCAGAGCCAGGTTTGTTGACTCTCAGCTCCCCAGCTGGTCTGGAGCACCCTGATCCCTGGTGATGTCTGAAACGCTAGGGTTTGGCTGAGAAGAGATGAGAACACTAGGGTGGGAGGGGGTGGAAAACTCAAGGCTTTAAGGTTACACTCATGCCTGGCCTTTTCTCCTACTTTTGCCTTTTATGATCAACTCCTCATGAATAATAGCATCTGGCCTCATGCCTGTGGTTAATCCAGGGGTTCATGATGTGGGCAGAGCGTGGGCTTAATGCAAGAAAGCACGGAACAAGACAGAGCTCATCTTATAGGCAGGGGAGAGAGGCCAAGGCTCAGATCTCAGATAACAGGTTGCTTCTTGCTCTTTTTTTCTGATTCCTATCCTATCCTGACTATTTCAGTCCAGGTCCATCTCTTCCCATTTCTGACTAACTCTCTAGCACGTACTGTGTGTGTCTCCTGGTTGCCACATTCTGTTGATTCTCTGAAGTTTCTTCTTTTCAAATCCACAGCCTGCAGAGCCTTTCTTTCATCTTTGTTGAATTCTACTCAAGCCATCCCATATGGCTCTGCCTTCCTTTCCCTATACTCACTCCCTGTGCCTTGTTTTACTGAAGTGCTAATATAGGCAAATGTCATTTGAGGAAGTGAGTGGTTTGGAGTCCAGTGCCTTTCAAAGAACTGTGAACTACCTGAAGGCAGGGTCCATAGCACCAAGTCTAGCTCCTTTTTTTTTTTTGAGACAGAGTCTCACTCTGTTGCCTGGGCTAGAGTGCTGTGGTGTCAGCCTAGCTCACAGCAATATCAAACTCCTGGGCTCAAGCAATCCTCCTGCCTCAGTCCCCCAAGTAGCTGGGACTACAGGTATGTGCCACCATGCCCGGTTAATTTGTGGATTGTTTGAGCTCAGGAGTTCGAGACCAGCCTGAGCAAGAGTGAGACCCCGTCTCTACTAAAAAAAAAAAAAAAAAAAAAAAAAAAAAAGAAATTAGCTGGACAACTAAAAATATATAGAAAAAAATTAGCCGGGCATGGTGGCGCATGCCTGTAGTCCCAGCTACTTGGGAGGCTGAGGCAGAAGGATTGCTTGAGCCCAGGAGTTTGAGGTTCCAGTGAGCTAGGCTGACGCCATGGCGCTCTAGCCTGGGCAACAGAGTGAGACTCTGTCTCA